>ML804965.1:271769-291515 GCA_009831015.1 Picea engelmannii | reverse complement strand
CATCCATGGGTGTTGTATCTTCATTTTCATTTTCCTTCATGTCCAAATAACTTCATCAATCTTCTGGTCCAAAACCCATGACTAGGGTTGACATCAATGACAACAACCAATCTTCCAACAGTATCGAGCGCCCCAAATGAAGATTGTATGCAAAAGTTACGCCCCTGGGAAGTTGACGTATCAACTACCCCCATCAGGGCCCATAAACCTTTTGGATTTTCATCTTCTGGGGTTAGGGTTTTGAATTTTCTTTATGTTAAAAGGGCCTTTGGAGCCTCATTGTAACAATCATCTCTTTGCGAATGAGTGTAGCCATCACATCTCTTCTCATAGATAAGATGCCACCATTCTAGCGAGTTCCTTCACTCTGTATTTTTACAGTTTCTGTACATTTCGCTCATTAATAGAAATTGTTTATTATTGTATCTCTATGTTTATTGTTATATCTATGATATATATTTGTTATATTATTGGTTCCCTTGCAATATCTCTGATATATCTCTGTTATATTATTGGCTCCCTTGCAATATCTTTGATATATCTCTATTATATTATTGGCTCCCTTGCAATATCTTTATATATTTCTTTTTTATATCTCCACTCTCATTTTGTGCTCAAAATAATATGGATCACGCTCTCGTCTCTTTTGGAGTTGGATGTCCTTGAGAAGCAGTTTTGAAGAACAGTGGCTTGGTGCCCTTCTTCCTTTGTTCCATCTTTCTTTTCTTATTATCTTCCCAATCCTTTTGAAACATTGGTCTTCCTCTATGTTGATCATAAAGGCATTTAGATCACCTTATGGTTTCATCCAGTGTCTTGGGATCATCATACTATATTTTTTTGTTGATAAATGATGGCAGGACACTTAGGTACCTCTGAATTTTAACTTGTTCATCCTTGATGAAAGAAAAATACTTCAACAACTCTAAGAATCTTCTTTCATACTCATCTATAGTCATACTCCCAATCTTGAGTTCGAAGAACTCCTTCATCTTATTTTCATAATATCACTTTGTTAAGTATTTCTTTTGAAAATACCTTTTGAAATCCCTCCAAGTAACATTCTTCTCATCAATGTGTTGCACCTGTACAAATTGATCCCACCACATTGATGCTTCTCCATTCAGTTGATAAATGGAAATTCTCCCTTATGCCAGTGAGGAATAGTTATTCATCTATAAGTATTTCCTCATACCCAGTAGCCATGTCTCTGCATCCTCATCCTTATTACGCTCACCATCAAAGGTAGGAGGTTTGATCTTATTCATCTCTCCCTACAACTCATCTACCCCAATCCTTCTCTTATTCTTTTTGATAGGAGATGGGATTGAACTACCGCGCGCTCTTGTACATGAATGCTTTGGTGAGTGGTGATGACTCCTATCATCACTCCTCGCCTCTCTTTTATTATCATGAGACCTGCGACTTCTTGACCTGCTTGACTCTATCTCCTTGTCAATTTTCTTCTCTATTTTGTCTAGGCTCTACATCAACTTGATATTGAAACCATCTTGTTGCTCTTTGGCTTTCATAAGCCTCTCATTATCAACTTTATAGCTTTGAACATATTTTTGCAACACTTTTATGGTTTCTACCAAGTTTTAAGCTATCTTTCTTGCCATCTTGATGCAGGAGCATTGCCAACTCATCAAGCGAGCCAGCACATCAAGCGGAGATCAGCTGGATAAACAAACCCAAATTTTTGAAAGTGCTTTGGGATTGTAGCACAAGTCTTCAATGAACCATTTATGAAAGAGCGCATTTTATATATTGTATCAGACATCGAGCCATACGCTCTTGTCTGAAGTAGATAGGAGGCAATTAATAGATTTAATGCATGTAAATAGGATTTATTTCCAGATTAGACAGTTTTAGATGGAAGGAGGGAAAACAAATATAGACACCCTCATTGTATCATTGTAACATTCTTCAGGAGCAAGAAGAGAAGAGCATGCAGATAATTGTATGAAGAACACCCATGTACAGATGTTGAATTAATAGAAGAAATTTCTGATTCAAACTCATGGTTGGTGTTGTTTTCTCTGTGTATTGATGCTCTGCTCAGGAATGTTTGTTTTCTTGTTATGCATTTGCTTTGTATATGTTGTTCATGTAATTTCATGTTTCAACTGAAATCTGAAAGGGGGAGAGAATAAGTCTCAATTGTTTCTCTATCTGATCCAGGAGATTCCTGCAAGGTGTGCAGTTGAATTCATCTGCAAGGAGTGCGTTGATGAAGGCTCAGTTAGTTTAACACTTGTTCTCATTCACCGAGAAGTGAGAGTGGGTTGTTGAATCCATGCAAGGAGTGCGCAGGCTGAAGCAAAAGTCTCAGTCGCGAATCTGAGCAAAGGAAATCAAAGACTGCTGCTGCAGGAAGCGCGCATAGTCTGGAAGATTCAACACTTGGGAAGTTGTTGAATGTCGAGCACAAGGAGTGCGCACAAGCTCCTCTGAAGAATCAGAGTTGAAAAGCTCAGAAGGTATAGTACCTTCATGGTATCGCCAAAGGAGAGCATAGGAAGTTGTGCCATGAAACGTTTCAAGAAAGAGTTTCTAGTATAGGCATTGAAGGGCAAGTGCCGAGAAGGAACACTTAGCCATTCTCGAGAAATATTCAAAGAAAGAGGAATCGACGGTCAGGATTCGCAGAGAAGATTGACGAAATCCCGTCAGCCATTAGATCTCGGGAAAGTTGCGTAGGTTTTAAGCCCTAGTATGTAGAGGAGGAGAACCCGGAGGAGACGTCGGGATATTGGTATCATCGGGTTTTCACAGGGCAAGAATCAGAGACCTTGAAGGTCCCGAATTCCCGAAAAAGGATTATAGCCATAGATCTCGGACGGGATACATGTCAGCAATCTCGGAGAGTCGAAGTTCGGCATTCGGGGTTACCACCTACAAAGGAATCGTTACATTTGAAATCGCGATTTCGCGATCCCCGATAGAGCGACAAGGAAGCGGTGACGTGGAGGAGAGCGTCAACACGTGCATCGGAGTTCGACATTTTGGGATTCTTGGTGACGAGAAAATCGCTGCAGGAGGAGTCGCGAAACTCTTAAATGCGATAGCCATACAGTCACAGCGTTGAGTGGAGAACAGGTGTCAATATACCAGAGTTCGGGGAGTTGAAAGTCCCATGTACTTTGATAACGGGAATCGCGATATTCCAATACGCGATTTCCCGACAGGTTTAAGGCCCGCAATGGAGGACAAGTGTTGGAAGGTCGAACCTTGCCATGGGTCGACACCAAGTGGCATCGGAGATCGGGGGATCGGGGATCCTGAGGGCCCAGAGTTTATACACTCCATTTTCCCAAAATTCGAAACCCCGATACAATGGGTATTGTGGTCACATGGACCGGGAGACCTAGCCGGGAACGCCATCGCAGATCGGGAATCGGAGAACCGAGGAGGTAGGTTCTCACAATACCGTAGGTGTCGATTTCCTGATACCTGAGAGTCCCGATAGGGAGGGATAAAATCCACGTTCACCGAGACATCGAAGTCGGGGATCCATGAAGGGAATTTCCCGATAAGAGAAAGGAAGCCTTGGCGTTGGACTCCATTGGGTTTCGGAGAATTGAAAGACCCGGATCCATGTCTCTAGGACTCGCGATCACAGGAGATCCGATCTCCTGATAGAACAAAGGGAAATCATTGGAAGAGTCCTGTGGGTATTGGAAGGTCCTGATAAGGGATTTGAAGAGCGTTTCAGCTCTTTGGGCATCGAAGGAGAAGGTCCTGTGGGAGAAGGCATGCCCTGGGTGGCGTGTTTGCGTCAAAGTGGTATCAGAGCGAGAAAATTTCTCTGTTTTCTGTATCAGAGAAGAAAGGAAAATTTCACCATGCCGCCGAGGAGAGAAAGACAAGCACAGAATCTAGATATGGAGAGGCAGATACATGATCTCCGAGCGAGATTAGAAGATATGGAAGCAGCGTAGAGACACACAGCAAATGCTAGAGATCTGAGTGACTCTGAAGGCGAAGTTGAAGCTGAACAACAAGGAGAAGTTGCAGCTGAAGATGCAGCCAATGAGCGATTAATTAAAGCTATCGCCCGGATGAGTTCGAAGACAATGATGGACATTCCAGCTTATGAAGGGAGTCTGGATGCAGAAGAGCTATTGGATTGGATCCGAGCTCTTGACACCTACTTCAATTATGAGGATATCGAAGAGAATAAAAAGGTTAGGCGTGCTGTCACGAAACTGAAGGGACACGCAACATTATGGTGGGACGAACTTCAAGAAGATAGACATTCCAAAGGCAAGCAAAAGATCAAAAGCTGGGATCGAATGATTGCGAAGATGAAGGCAAAGTTCATCCCAAGGGATTATTAGATCGCACTGTTCAGGAGAATGCAGAACCTAAGATAGAAATTGATGACAGTGAAGGAGTATACTGAGGAATTTTACAAGCTGAATATCAGAGCAGGTCATCGGGAGAGCGATGATGAAAAAGTTGCCAAGTATATCAATGGCTTAAGATACGATATCCAGGATGAGATGAGTATGACAACCATCAGAATGGTGGAGGATGTGTATCAGATGGCGTTGAAAGATGAGGAAAAGTTAAGCCATAAGCCAACACAGCGAGGCAGAGGTAGGAGCCAGCCAAAAGGTAAGTCAATTGCCCAAGATAGGTTCCAGAAATCTAAGGATGACTGGAAAAAGCCTCAGACTAGAACAGAAAGAGGTGGAAGTTCACAGTGAGGCCAGCACGCTGAACAGCGAAGGCAGCAGACAGAACAGAGCGGAGGATACGCTGATGATAACACATTTCCTCGTACCAGAGGTAGAGGAAGAGGCATAGGTGGAGTCATCACATGCTTCACATGTGGAAAGAATGGACACAAGGTAGTTCAATGTCAAGATAGGAAGAAGGATGGAGGAGAAGCTCACATCGCCGAGGCACAGAGGTGAAATGTTGAGGCAGAAGACGCAGAAGACAGAAGGTCGCTGATGATGCATAAGGTTCTCTTAACACCCGAGAAGGAGGTGGAGGACACGGCTCAGAGAAATCGACTTTTCAGAACCACATGCAAAACCAAAGACAGGAAGTGCAAAGTTATCGTGGATAGCGGAAGCACAGATAATCTCATTTCAACCGAGATGGTGGAGAAACTAGAGCTGAAAACAACTGATCACCCGAGTCCATATAAAGTTTCATGGCTACATGAGGGACATCAGGTAAGGGTCACTAAACAGTGCTTAGTTGATATCAAGATAGGAGGGTACAATGATAAAATACTCTGTGATGTTATTCCTATGGATGTATGTCATTTATTGCTAGGCAGACCATGGCAATATGACAGGAACGTAATTCATGATGGGAAGATGAATATGTATACTTTGGAGAAGAATGGAAGAACACATATGCTACTTCCAATTAAAGACAAAGAAGTAAAACCAGAACTGAGAAATACTGTACATCTCATGAGTGGGAAGGAACTTCTGGCAGAAGTAAAGAAGAAGGAAGACCCACAATTCTTTGTGGTCAGGAAACCAAAAGTTGTTTTGACCAGCACAAGAGTGGATGATTTGCCGGAGGAAATTCAGGAACTGCTAGAAGAGTTCGCTGATATAGTGGTGGACGAATTACCTCATTCATTTCCACCAATGAGGAGCGTGAGTCATCATATCGACCTCATACCAAGAGCCAGTTTACCAAATAAGGCCGCATACAGGTTGACGCCTCAAGAGAATGAAGAAGTTAAAAGGAAGGTACAGGAACTATTGGATAAAGGACTGATCAAGGAAAGTTTAAGTCTGTGTGTCGTTCCAACGGTACTGAGTCCAAAGAAAGATGGAGGTTGGAGAATGTGCACTGATTCCAGAGCCATTAACAAGATAACCATCAGGTACAAGTTTCCATTGCCATGGATGGATGACTTGATGGACTGTTTAAGTGGAGCCAAATTTTTTTCAAAGGTTGATTTGAAAAGTGGATACCATCAGATTCGCATGAGGGAAGGCGATGAGTGGAAGACAGCCTTCAAAACCAACGAAGGATTGTATGAATGGCTAGTCATGCCATTTGGCTTGACGAATGCACCGAGTACCTTCATGAGGTTAATGAATGAAGTGCTAAAGGAATTCATTGGTAAGTTTGTCATTGTTTATCTGGATGACATATTGATTTTCAGCAAAACAAAAGAAGAACATCTGAAGCATTTAGCTACAGTAATGAGGAAGCTACAACAAGAGAAGTTGTTGATCAACATGAGGAAATCTTCATTTATGAAGACAGAATTCATTTGCTTGGGATTTGTTATATCGGCGAATGAATTGAAGATGGATCCAAGTAAAGTGGAGGTAATTAAAAATTGGCCATCACCGAGAAATGTTTTCGAGGTGAGAAGTTTTCATGGATTGGCTAGTTTCTACCAAAAATTCATCAAGAATTTCAGTGGAATTAGCGCAGCAATGATGGACACAGTAAAGAAAAGACATAAATATTTTCATTGGACTGAAGAGGCAGAGAAGAGCTTCAATCTATTGAAGCGAAAGATCACAGAACATCCGGTTTTGGTGTTGCCGGATTTTACAAAAGTGTTCCAGGTGAAATGTGATGCAAGTGGCTTTGCCATAGGAGCGGTCTTGAGCCAGGAGGACAGACCAATTGCATATTTCAGCGAGAATCTGGATGAGGCAAAGGTGAAGTACTCCACGTATGATAAAGAATTTTATGCTATCATACAGGCATTAAAGAAATGGAGGCATTACTTGATCCCGAAAGAATTTGTTCTGTATAGTGATAATCATGCATTACAGTTTGTGACTCAACAGGAGAAGTTGAATCAGAAACATGCTAAATGGGTAGAGTATATGCAGAATTTTATGTTTGTAATTAAACACATTTCAGGTACTTCTAACAAAGTGGCTGATGCTTTGAGCAGGAAGTGTTTGTTGCTGCAGGAATTCCAAGTCAAAACATTGGGTTTTGAAAATCTTAGGGACATGTATGCAGGTGATGCAGATTTTGCAGAGGCATATGAAGAAAATGAGAATCCAGTTCTCAGAGACAGAAGCTCATGGATAGACTACATGATCCAAAATGGACTGTTATTCAGAGGAAATCAGTTATGCATTCCGAATTGCTCCATGAGGGAGAATCTAATAAAAGAGAAGCATAGTGGTGGATTAGCAGGGCATTTTGGCCACGACAAAACATTTGTAAAGCTAAGCGAAGCATACTTTTGGCCAGGGATGTGGTCAGAAGTCAAGAAGTTTGTTGACAGGTGCAGAATTTGCCAGCATTCAAAGGGAAGGAAGCAGAATGCAGGATTCTATCAATCATTACCCATACCCGAAAGGCCGTGGGATGGAATCATCATGGATTTTGTATTGGGATTACCAAGGACGCAAAGAGGACATGATTCGATGTTTGTGGTGGTTGACAGGTTTTCAAAAATGGCACATTTTATCCCATGCCAGAAGACCAGCGATGCGACTCATATCACAAATTTGTTTTTCAAGGAGATTGTTAGACTTCATGGTTTACCCAGAAGCATAGTATCTGACAGAGATACGAAATTCATTGGATATTTCTGGAGGACACACTAGAAGAATATGGGAACTAATTTGATGTTTAGTTCTTCCTATCATCCTCAGATGGATGGGCAAACAGAGGTAGTAAATAGAAGTCTGGGAGATTTATTAAGAGGCCTGGTGACAGAGCACCACAACAGTTGGGACAATGTGTTGCCACAGGCAGAGTTTGCGTACAACGACTCAATGAACAGAAGCACAAGCAAAATTCCATTTGAGATTGTATACGACAGGCAGCCAAGAGGAGTATATGAACTAAGGGATTCAGAGCAGATAATGACTAAGAGCGCAAGTGTTGAAGAATTCACAGAGGCAATGGAAGAACTTCACACCAGGGTGAAGAAGCGATTGCTGGAATCAAACCGGGAATATAAGTGCAGGACGGATCAGCATCAGAGACAACTTCAGTTCGAAGTTGGTGATCTAGTTCTGGCACATCTGAGGAAGGAAAGGTTCCCAAGGGGAACATACAAAAAGCTAAAAATGAAGAAAATTGGGCCATGCAGAGTCCTAAAGAAATTGGGAGAAAACGCTTATGAAATTGAATTGCCAGGTGAGATCGGAATATCTCCGACATTCAATGTCTCGGACTTATATCCATATAAGGCTAAAGAATCAGAACCTGGGAGTGATGAACAGCCAAAAATCGAGTGGCAGAAGCAAATGTCGATTGCAGAAAAGCCACAGATGGAGCGTATACTTGATAAGATGGTAAGCAAAAAGATGCCAAGGAGTATCTGGTCAAATGGAAAAACCATCCAATGGAAGATGCCAGCTGGGAGACAGAAGCAGAGATTCAGAAGCATGGACAGACTATACAGGAGCTCATGGACAGGAGCCCATGAAATCTTTCAAGCAAGGCAGCATGATGCAGGAGCATCGCCAACTCATCAAGCGAACCAGCACATCAAGCAGAGATCAGCTGGATAAACAAACCCAAATTTTTTAAAGTGCTTTGGGATTGTAGCGCAAGTCTTCAATGAACCATTTATGAAAGAGAACCTTTTATATATTGTATCAGACCTCGAGCCATACGCTCTTGTCTGAAGTAGATAGGAGGCAATTAATAGATTTAATGCAGGTAGATAGGATTTATTTCCATATTAGACAGTTTTAGATGGAAGGAGGGAAAACGGATATAGACACCCTCATTGTATCATTGTAACATTCTTCAGGAGCAAGAAGAGAAGAGCATGCAGAGAATTGTATGAAGAACACCCATGTACAGATGTTGAATTAATAGAATAAAGTTCTGATTCAAACTCATGGTTGGTGTTGTTTTTTCTGTGTATTGATGCTCTACTCAGGAATGTTTGTTTTCTTGTTATGCATTTGCTTTGTATAAGTTGTGCATGTAATTTCATGTTTCAACTGAAATCTGAAAGGGGGAGAGAATAAGTCTCAATTGTTTCTCTATCTGAGCCAGGAGATTCCTGCAAGGTGTGCAGTTGAATTCATCCGCAAGGAGTGCGTTGATGAAGGCTCAGTTAGTTTAACACTTGTTTTCATTCACCCAGAAGTGAGAGTGGGTTGTTGAAGCCGTGCAAGGAGTGCACAGGCTGAAGCAAAAGTCTCAGTCGCGAATCTGAGCAAAGGAAATCAAAGACTGTTGCTACAGGAAGCGCGCAGAGTCTGGAAGATTCAACACTTGGGAAGTTGTTGAATGTCGAGCGCAAGGAGTGCGCACAAGCTCCTCTGAAGAATCAGAGTTGAAAAGCTCAGGAGGTATAGTACCTCTGTGGTATCGCCAAAGAAGAGCACAGGAAGTTGTACCGTGAAACATTTCAAGAAAGAGTTTCTAGTACAGGCGTTGAAGGGCAAGTGTCAAGAAGGAACACTTAGCCATTCTCGATAAATCTTCAAAGAAAGAGGAATCGACAGTCAGGATTCGCAGAGAAGATCGACGAAATCCCGTCAGCCGTTAGATCTCGGGAAATTTGGGCAGGTTTTAAGCCCTAGTACGTAGAGGAGGAGACGTCGGGATATTGGTATCATCGGGTTTTCACAGGGCAAGAATTGGAGACCTTGAAGGTCCCGAATTCCCAAAAAAGGATTATAGCCATTGATCCCGGACGGGATACGTGTCAGCAATCCCGGAGAGTCGGGGTTCGGCATTCGGGGTTACCACCTACAAAGGAATCGTTACATTTGAAATCGCGATTTCGCGATCCTCGATAGAGAGACGAGGAAGCGGTGATGTGGAGGAGAGCGTCCGCACGTGCATCGGAGTTCGGCATTTTGGGATTCTCGGTGATGAGAAAATCGCTGCAGGAGGAGTCGCGAAACTCCAAAACACGATAGCCATACAGTCACAGCGTTGAGTGGAGAACATGTGTCAATATACCGGAGTTCAGGGAGTTGAAAGTCTCGTGTACATTGATAACGGGAATCGCGATATTTTGATACGTGATTTCTCGACAGGGTTAAGGCCCGCAGTGGAGGACAGGTGTTGGAAGGTCGAACCTTGCCGTGGGTCGATGCCAGGTGGCATCGGAGATCGGGGGATCGGGGATCCTGAGGGCACAGAGTTTATACACTCCATTTTCCCGAAGTCTGAAACCCCGATACAACGGGTATTGTGGTCACATGGAACGGGAGACTTAGCCAGGAACGCCATCGCAGATCAAAAATCGGAGAACCAAGGAGGTAGGTTCTCACAATATCGTAGGTGTCGATTTCCCGATAGCTGAGAGTCCCGATAGGGAGGGATAAAATTTGCGTTGACCGAGACATCGGAGTCGGGGATCCGTGAAGGGAATTTCCCGATAAGAGAAAGGAAGCCTTGGCGTTGGGCTCCATCAGGTTTCGGAGAATTGGAAGACCCGGATCCGTGTCTCCAGGACTCGCGATCACGCGAGATCCGATCTCCCGATAGAACAAAGGGAAATCATTGGAAGAGTCCTGTGGGTATTGGAAGGTCCCGATAAGGGATTTGAAGAGCGTTTCAGCTCTTCGGGCATCAAAGGAGAAGGTCCTGTGGGAGCAGGCGTGCCCTGGGTGGCACGTTTGCGTCACATCTTTATTGTTATTGGATTCTATACCATCCAAACCCAAACCAGCACACAACTCTCCAACTTCATCATTGTTTTTATAGGTTCCCTGCTCATCACCCATACTTTGGATGTTCTGCGTTGATCCTAAGTTGAGCTAACTGCTATTAATTATGAAAAATGTGCAGACAATAGAGTCTGTTAGACTATTGATGCAACAATTTCATTAGAAGCATGCACAAAGTTGTTAGACTCCTTGACGATTTAAACACCCAATTCAAATTTATGGGAAAGTGATTTTATTTTTATTCCTCTGCTCAAGACCCTCTTTTGTTTCGCACACCAACACGATGCATGTGCATATCTCATATCGTGCACCAACATCAAGTGTACTCAAACTTTATGTTGCGCACCATAATCAATATGTGCAACTTTTTCTTTGCACTCCTTTAACTCTGCTAACTCATCCCATGCAGGCTCAATGTTAAAACTAGAGCTCTGATACCACAATGCAGTGTCCCCACCTGAGAAACGCCATTGAAAAATTGCTATGATACCAGTATTTAGCACCCCCAGCCTACCAAGTTGGGACATGTCACTACAAACTTCAACTTCTGTCACACTTATAATCTTGTAGCCACCCAAGCTCACTATTGGACAATGCTACTTCAAAATCCTAGTGCTCAGATACTACTTATAACACTCCCTATTACAAGTAGTCTTGAATAACTACGCACAACCTTAAGGTACTACGCCCAGAACCAGGTTGGGTCTCACTCCACAAGAATACTTCGTCTCATATTGATCCAGGAAGATCTCAATGGCCACCAACCTATTCCAACTGGCTCAAAACAATTTTTTGGCAACTTACTATTTTTAGTAGTTTTTCGGGTCCTAAACTTCTGGGGACATTTTGAGGGACCAAACGATGTTTTTTCATGATTGGGAACTTCAATGATAGTCAAAGTCTCTCATTGATCCCCCTAAATGAATCTCATCGTCAATACCTTTCCAACGAGCTATCATGTGCTCAAAACAGAGATCATATGCAAAAGTTTTGACCCTAGGAAGTTGATGTACTAACTTACCCCAACATGGCCCACATGAGTTTTGGCGCTTCATCTCCTAGGGTTAGGTTTTTGGATGTCTATCGTTTTGGAATTCATTTTTATTGTAAAAATTCCTTTAGAGCCTCATTGTACTTATCTTATTTCGAATGAGCATAACTGTCACATATCTTCTCAGAGATAAGCTACCACCATTCTAGCAAGCTTGTTTTCAGTCTGCATTTTACAGTTTCATCATATTTCTTATTTAATAGAAGTGAAGTTTTACTATATATCTATTATTATTCATTGTGTCTCTATGTTAATATTATAAGTCTTTGTTTCCATTTCATTCCACTCATAAATCTGGATCAGTGGTATTAGAGCGGTCTGCTCCTTGTCATTTTTTAGTGCATGTCCTTGACACAGTCAAGGTATAGAGAATTGGGTCTCAATATTTTTTCTCTTGAGGAAAAATGCTCTCACATTCCCAAGAAACCATCCATGGTGGGCGAAAATAAAGACAACGGGACATGAGATCCTTTCAAAAAAATTCTCGAGGAATCCCTCGAGCGACAAAGGAACAAGATGATGGACAACTTTGAAAAAATCCTTCGATGACTGTCGAAAAGTGACGCATCCACCTTAAGTGGAGGCACCACCCCCTTCAAGGTACTGATCAATTTTGATATTCTTATATTTGAAGTTCAAATAGATGCAGATGTCGTAGATAAATTGTTAAGCCTTCTAGATGGGTATTTTTCTGTCCATAACTTTTCTGATAAAGAAAATATTAGATTTGCACTCCTCAAGGTCGTCCCCCATGTCAAATATTGGTGGGAGACTTTCTATGAGAAAAAGGAAATATAGGGATCCACATTATTTTTAGTTGCACACACTTGGGGTTCCTTCAGCGATGTTATTAAGGAACAATACTACCATGTTGGAGTTTATGACGATTTGTATACAAGATGGACCACACTGCAACAGGAAAGAGACCAAACAATACTAGAGTTCATCGATGTCTTCCATCTTTTGTGCACCAAGTTGGGTATCAAATATTCTGAGTGACATCTGGTACTCAAGTACTGTGGTAGTTTGCATAGATACATCCAGACATAAATGGATTTTTTGGACATCTCATCCTTGGGCATGGCCTATCGATATGCCGTCAAAATCGAGCAGAAGTTGAAACAAAAGACACGATAGTTTGGGTCTAGGAACCCCTCACAGCAGAAGCAGGGCAAGGGTAGCCCCAACCCATAGAATAAAGTCTAGAGAAAATATGGGCAACCTCAGAACAACCAGTCCAAGATGCAAGCAAAGAAGGACAATGGAAAGATGAAGAATGATACAGGGAAGTGGTGCGACTTCCATAAGAGCCCCTGGCATAACATTGTTGATTGTCGCTCAAAGAAGTCATTGGTGGATGAGGTGAAAGCCTCTGAATCAGATGCAAGTTTTGACTCTGAGTTAGAACCATAAAAGGATATATAGATCATTGATGAAAAACCCATTTCCACCATTGCTACCACTAAGATCCATCCCGATGAACCTGATGAGCCAGAGGAAGGTGAGTGCCTCTTTCATTCATAGATGTGGGTGAAAGGCACTCCATTGCACTTCATCGTTGATAGTGGTATCCAGAAGAACCTCATCTTATTAGAGGTTGTCAAGTGGCTAACCCTGCAGAAAATGTTGCACCCGTAGCCCTACACCATCGAATGGCTCTGCTAAGGAAGTGATCTTCACATCAGCCAACAATGCCTCTTGTCGTACGGAATCAAGCCATTCAAAGATGAGGTATTGTGTGATGTTAATCCCCTTGAAGTTTTCGATGTTCTTTTGGGCCAACCTTATTTATGGAAATGTCATGCTGTATATGAGTCTAGGCCTCGTAGTTTTATTATTATTTTGAACAAGAAATTGTACAGGATACCCAAGGTAGTCCCACCTAGTGTTATTTCCTTGATCTTTTCCAAGCAATGCAAGAAGGTCATTTCTGAGACCGAGAAGTTTGTCTTCTTCATGATTCTCTCTCAGAGTGAGAAAAAGGTTGCAACCACATCCATGGTCTCCACGGCCGAACTCTCCATGCAGCAGAAGCAAATGGATAAGTTCGTGGTAGAATACAAACACATCTTCTCATCACCTATTGGGGTACCTCTGCATGGTCAGGTCAAGCATCCCATCGATATTAGCCTCAATGCACCGCTACCCAATGGGCAAGTCTATCGCCACTCTCTGTTATAAAATGAGGATATCAAGTGTCGGATCCAAGAAATACTCCACAAGGGGTACATTTAACCCAACTCATCACCTTGTGGAAGCCCAATCATGTTGGTGCAGAAGAAAGACAAGACCTGGCGAATCTGCATTGATTACCAAGCCCTAAATAAAATCACAGTCAGGAACCGATACTCGATTCCCTTAATCGACAATCTCCTTGATCAACTCATGTGGACCAAATAATTTAGTAAGATTGATCTAAAGTCAAGCTACCATCATGTCCCAATAGAGAAGACAGATGTATGGAAGATTTCCTTCAAGTCAAAAGAAGGTCTTTTTGAATGGTTGGTCATGCCCTTTGGTTTGAAAAATTTCCTTCAAGTCAAAAGAAGGTCTTTTTGAATGGTTGGTCATGCCCTTTGGTTTGAAAAATTTCCCAACAACTTTCATGAGGATGATGGAAGATATCTTGTGGCCTTTCACTAATACTTTTGTAGTGGTGTATCTGGATGACATCCTCATCTACAACAAGACTTGGGAAGAACACTTACATCATATTCAACAGGTTCTGCATACTATGTGGCAACACAAGCTATATGCCAACTTGGAAAAAATTCTCCTTTTGCATGGATAGGGTCGAGTAACTAGGATACATTGTTGATACGCATGGTGTGCATGTGGATCTAGCCAAGATCCTAGTCATCCGTGATTGGACAACCCCAACCACGCTCACTGAGCTTCAGAGCTTCTTAGGCCTTGTCAATTTCTATCAGAGGTTCGTGTTGGGATTATCCCATATTGGATGGGCCCTTCGCCAAGTAACCGGGGGTGGTGGTAAGGAAAACATTGTGTGGGGCATGTCCTAATAGAAATAATTCGATGATCTGAAGCAACACTTGTGCTCAGCCCCAATGATTTTTTTAGCTGACCTACAACAACCCTTTGAGATCTAGACAAATCCTTCAAAATATGTTGTGGGCACAATCCTCACTCAACACGGCCACCCTGTGGCCTATCATAGTGAGACATTATCAGATGTCATATGTAAGTACCCCACTTACGACAAATAAATGTACTCCATTGTGCAAGCCTGCTACCAGTGGCAGCATTACATTCTCGGGAAGGAGATAGTTATCCACACTAATCATAAGACATTATAGTTCATGCAGACACAAGGAAAATTGCAGAATGACTGCCTTCAAAAGTGGTCCACATATTTACAACATTTACACCTCAACATCAAGTATAAAATAAGAAGTATCAACTGAGTCGTTGATTTCCTCAGCCGACCTCAAGGCGTGGCACTCACCACGGTGCTAGCCTCTTTGTCCATGAGACCTCCGGATGGCCCCACCTCTATGAGATAGATCCTAACTTCACCAACACCTACCAGATGTTGGGTGCAAACACAATTGTCAGTAATTTCCCTCTTTAGGATGGGTTGTTGTTCCATCTAGGCCATCTCTGTGTTCCATCAAGTGAGTGATCGAAGCTGAGGGAAGCCCACTACAGTCGAGTGGTAGGACACTTCGACGTGAAAAAGACAGTGGCAGTGATGAAACAACATTTCTACTGGATGAAACTTCGATAGGATGTCATCAAGTATATCTGGTCCTGCACTGTTTGTGCTATTGCCAAAGCCACTACTAAGAAACAAGGCATGCACACTTCGCTTCCTACTTCTGACAGGCTCTAGGAATCCATCTCAATGGACTACATGTCGGGCCTTCCATCTACCAAGTGGGGAAATGACTGTGTTTTTGTGGTTGTGGATCGCTTTTCCAAGATGACGATTATGGACACCTGCAAGAAGAGCATCACAGTGGAGGCCACTACCAAGCTCTTCTTTGAATGAGTGTGGGTACACTTTGGGATCCCACAAATCATTATTTCAGATCGGGATAGCTGGTTCCTCAACACATTCTGGTTGAGCCTCTGGTCACTACTAGACACCAAGCTCACCAAATCCACTGCCTTCCACCCCCAGATGGATGACCAAATTGAGGTCTTCAACCAGATGATCGTGCACGTCCTACACATGTACAATTCCAAGCGCCCTTGCACATGGGATGAGAGTCTTCCTTATGTTCAACACAGCTACAACAGATCCATGCATAGCTCAACTAGACACAAACCCTTTCAGGTGGGGTTGGGATTTCAACCGTTGGGTCCCATGGATGTTGCATTACCCCTTGTGACCACCCAGGAAGACGTGTCACATGCTCCAACAGAAGCTGACAAATCCACTTGGTTCATTGAGAAGATCCAACACATACACTAATAGGTTCATGATATTTTACAGAAGTCCAATTCCAAGTACAAGCAGCACCATGATCAACACCGGGTGCCACACCAGTTTCAGGTGGGAGACAAAGTTTGGTTTCACTTACAAAAAGAACACCTTGCAGGGCCTCATAAAAAGCTTCATCCAGTTTGTTATGGAACTTACACCATCACCAAGGTTGTGGGTGACAATTATTTTGAGCTAATCATTCCCCCCTTCCTTGGATGGGACCCAGTGTTCAATGTGGACCTCCTTCGACCTTATTTTCCACCATTCTTAGACTCCTCGGAGATAGCATAATAGTTGAAACCAAAATAGCTCAACCTTGACTGCATGGAACATGCATCCACTGATCATATCATGGACAAATAGGTCAAGGGCACTTTCCAGCAGAGGATCCATATTTATCGGGTTGTCAAAGCAGGGCAACTCCTACACCAAAGCAAGTGGCTCACCCAGGGCCAAATTCAACAGAAATTTTCTCATTTGATGGGGGAACTCAACACAATGAATACCATTTCTTCCTATGGGGGAGGATTAATCCAAGAGGATCTCGGTGGCCACCCACCTATTCCAACTAGCTCAAAACAATTTTTTGGCAACTTACTATTTTTAGCAGTTTTTCAGGTCCTAAACTTTCGGGGCCATTTTGAGGGTCCAAACAATTTTTTTTTGTGATAGGAAACCTCAATAATAGAAATGGGCTCTCATTTATCCCCCTAAATGAATCTCCTTGTCAATACCTTTCCAACGAGCTATCATGCACTCAAAACGAAGATCGTATGCAAAAGTTACGACCCCGAGAAGTTGATGTACTAACTTACCCCAATGGGGCCCACATGACTTTTGACGCTTCATATCCTAGGGTTAGGTTTTTGGATGTGTAGGGTTTTGGAATTCATGTTTATTGTAAAAATTCCTCCAGAGCCTCATTATACTCATCTTCTTGTGAATAAGTGTAGCCGTCACATCTCTTCTCAAAGATAAGCTGCCACCATTCTAGAAAGCTTGTTTTCAGTCTGCATTTTACAGTTTCAACATATTTCTTATTTAATAGAAGTCAAGTTTTACTGTATCTTTGTTATTATTCATTGTGTCTCTATGTTAATATTATAAATTATTGTTTTCATTTTGTTCCACTCATAAATGCGGATCACATACAATTATAGCAAGGGAATGAATACACAAATAATAATGCACACATACCCATTCATAACCCATGCATATACTAATGTGTGCACAATCACTCTGCACACATAATACTACTGTGTGTGCAATCAATCTAATGTTGCAAGTAGATTCTATCACCTTTGTGCATACATACCCCTTCACTACGCACACGATGATTTATACCTTGCCTTGGTATCACTTAACCATACCACATAATTTAACTAGCAAAAATACATACTACTGTCATACTTTATAGGTACAACAACATTATACAAACTAACATTAACATTCCTATATAATAGTATTATATAGAATATCATTCAAAAATCGTATGCAACCATCTTACATAGAATAATCACCCATATTCATGGGTTAATACCATACAGGATAACAATTAACATTCTTGTGCGGAAACATTATATAAGATAACAATAATATCCATGTAGATTTTAACCTTGTACAATATTTTCTGCAAACAAATTTTCAGTAAAAGAATAGAAAATATACTACAAACATTACACAGGGATTTTTCCCCTAGAAACCTCAATTAGGAAAACCAACATATTCTATATTCATTCATAGTGATACATTGTTTACCATACAATATACATATAGGATCCAATGGTATCCAAAAACCTAACCCAATGACCTAGATTAGTCAACAACCCTAATTTCTTAATCGGAAATAGAAAACCATCGACAAAAACCAAGTGTTGAAAATCACCCAACAATGGACACGAAAATCGAGGCGACATGAAAAATGAGGGAAAAATGCGACATGTTTCCCTAGGAAAAAACAATTATCGAGAGCGTTGCCCCTACACCCCCCTGAAAACCCCCTGCATGCCCGACGAAATGTAGCAGACACTAATCCTAGTCATGCAAATAATATAACATATACCCAACATTCTCCCACTTGTTGTTTTCTTTTCATACAGGGGGTTACAGGGTTACATAGTCAACAATCCAAGGAACCAATTCCTATGGATCCTCTACACCAAGAGAACTTCTCAGTGCTCACAGATTTTGTTAATGAATATACAACATTCTTCAAAGTGTCCACCTTCGTCAACAACACTTTATTTTATTCAACCATGTCTCTCACAAAGTGATATTGAATATCAATATGCTTTGTCTTTGAATGATAAGTCGGGTTCTTCACCAGAAAAATTGCACTCTGATTGTTACAGTCTATCCTTACAGCTTGTTGTACCAACCGAATACCTGAACACAATGTTTGTAACCATATTGCTTCCTTACTTGCATGAGTGGCTATCATGTATTCAACTTCTGTAGTTGAATGTACCACTACAGCCTGTTTTTTTTCTCATCCAACCGATTGCTCCTCCAAATAGGTTAAACACATACCTGCTTGTAGATCTCCTATGATCCAGATCTCCATCCCAGTTTGCATCCACAAAGCCATGTATGTCCAACACTCTGTCCAATCCTAGTCTTCCTTGGTCGCACAATCCATAGCTAGCAGTGCCACGCAAATACCTGAAAACTCTTTTTACTATTGTCCAATGCTCCTTCCCTGGTTTAGACATATATCAAAACTCCCACTGCATGTGCAATGTCCGGTCTAGTATATACCATTGCATACTTCAAACTGCCAACTGCACTCACATATGGAACATGAGACATGTCCTCCTCCTCTTCCTGTTTCTTGGGACACTGATCTGTAGATAACTTTACACCAACAGGAATAGGGACCTTTACCGGTTTACTGTAGTGCTCTAATTTAGTTATAAAAACCATTAATTTAGAACAGAACAGTAAATTTAAAACTCACTCAAAATTCACTTAATCTAGCACATTCAATCCAATATTTCAATAAATAAAATTTACTAACAATTTACATACCTCACTCTGATGCTATCCGCCACTTGATGCTATCCACCACTTGAACTTGACGTTGCTCCTTAGGACACCCCAAAACCAGCCACCCTACCGACTAGTACGCCTAGCCCTAGGACATCAATGGATGTCCTAACCCTCCGAGCCCAAAACCTCTTCAGCCCCCCCGGTGCACTGTAAACTCCACTGTAGATTTCACTCTCCAATCCTCCAAGCTTCCCCTCTCATAGAATTCCCTTCTCCCCCGTCTCGTAGAATGAATGAATGCCCCTTCCATAATCCTTCTCCACCTCCCTTATTCCTCCTTCACCGCCCCCGCACATTCACTCCCACCTAACTCTTTATTACCCTTATCCCATTCTTAATGACCTTATCCTATTATTAAATGCCTTATCCCTTATTAAATGCCTTATCATATTATTAAATGCCTTATCCCTCATTAAATTCCTTATCATGCCTTATCCCATTCATGGGAACATAACTTAAATTAGCATTATATTTTTATTATTAACCATTAATTTAATACTTAATTAATTAATGACTCACTTAATAATTAATCATTCATTAACCCTCATGTACACTATTTAATAATATCCAATTAGAAATATTATTTT
>ML804965.1:243389-268897 GCA_009831015.1 Picea engelmannii | reverse complement strand
CGGGAACATAACTTAAATTAGCATTATATTTTTATTATTAACCATTAATTTAATACTTAATTAATTAATGACTCACTTAATAATTAATCATTCATTAACCCTCATGTACACTATTTAATAATATCCAATTAGAAATATTATTTAATGATATAAATACAATTTAGATCATCTTTAGGATTATTATTAAATTAATCATCTTAATAATTAAGGGTCATTACATTTACATTCCTGCATATTAAACCTTTGCAATATTGTCTCAACATATTTTCTCTGATTTAACCAGAGTTTCCTCTTTTTTCGATCTCTTTTAATTTCCATGCCCAAAATGAAATTTGAAGCACCGAGATCCTTCATGTCAAATTTAGAGGACAACTGATTTTTCACATCTTGAATAATATCCTTTTTGTTTCCTATTAGCAACATGCCATCCACATACAAGACCTAATAAATAATATGATCACCAATTAATTTAAAATACACAAAATGATCCTCTTTGCTTCTTGTGAAGCCAAGTCTCATCATATAAGTATCAAATTTTTGATACCACATCCTTGGTGATTGTTTTAACCATACATGGAATTTTTCAACTTCCATACCAACTCCTTATTTCCCTTCACAGCAAAACCTTCTAGCTGCTTCATATAGATTTCTTCTTCCAAATCCCCATGTAGCAATGTTGTCTTCACATCCATTTGTTCTACTTCAAAATCAAATACAAAAACAACAAATAACAAAAATATTATACAATTTAACTTGGAAACATGAGAAAAAGTCTCACCAAAATCAATTCCCTCAACCTGGGAATAACCCTTTGCTACTAATCAAGCTTTGTATTTCTCCACTTTGCCTTCTGCATTCAGCTTCTTTTTAAATACCCATTTGTTGCCAATGGGTTTTCTTCCAGTCGACAACTGCACTAGATCCCAAGCCTCATTCTTATCCAAGGCTACCATTTCTTCATACATGGCCTTTTTCCAGATCTTCCCATCCTCTGAATCCACTGCCTCCCTGACAGTTCTAGGATCATCATCAGTAATAGACAAATCAAAATTTGAACGGAAATCAGATGGAGTATACCTTTCCGGTATCCTTCATTCTGGAATCGATCTCCTCAATACTAGAGTATGAGGATCTTCTTCTTCTGATTCCTATTCTTCTGTAGAGTCCGATTCATCATCCTTTAAATCAAACTCTATTTTCTCTGGTTCTTCCTTACTTGGTAGGACTTCCTGTTTAACAACATCCTTCATTTCTCTAAATACCGCATCTCGGTTATTCACAACCTTCTTAGTTTCTAGGTTCCAAAGCTTATAACCTTTGAGACCATTTTTATACCCAATAAATATACACTTTTTAGCCTTCTTATCTAGCTTACTCCTATTTTCCTTTGGAACATGAGCATAGGCCTCATAGTCAAATACCTTGAGATGTGTGAGAGAAGGTTTCTTACCAGTTCATACCTCTTTTGGAGTCTTGTCATCCAACGCTAATGAGGGTGATATGTTGACCAGGTAACATGCAGTACCCACTGCCTCTGCATAAAATTATTTCCCTAACCCGACACCACTGAGCATACACCTTAATTTTTCCATCAGTGTCCTGTTCATCCTTTCTACAACTCCATTTTGTTGGGGTGTATATAGAGTAGTCTTCTTCCTTGCTATACCACACTTCTTACAAAATTCTTCAAATTCATTCCCACAGAACTCTCTACCATTATATGTCCTCAACACATTAATTCTTTTCTCTGTTTGATTCTCAACAAGAGCCTTAAACTCTTTAAATATGTCAAAGACTTCATATTTCTTCTTGAGGAAATATATCCAAGTATTCCTCGAGAATTCATATATAAATGAGACATAGTACACATATTTTCCCAATGATGGAACTGACACAGGTCCAAACAAATCACTGTGAACTAGGTAAAATTCCTTCTGTTGTCGTTGCACCAGAGGGGAATCTTACTCGATTCTGCTTCCCATATACACAATGTTCATAGAAATCAAAATCCAAAGAGAATTTAGACATACCTTCAACCATACCTTTATCGTGTAGTAGTCGAAGACCTTTCTCTCTGATATGCCCCAGACTTTGATGCCACAACATAACCTTTTCTCCAAAGACTGTAGGAGTTCTTTCTTCTTTAACTCCAATATCAGGAGCAATGGAACTATTACACCCATCACTAATAATTCTTCCTTGCAACTTATATAGAGTTCCAAACTGAACTCCCTTCAGCAACACCATTGCTCCTCCAACCATCCTACAAGTTTCCTTTTCAAATATTGTTTTTACCCCTGCATCGTCCATTTTGCTTACAGAAATCAAATTTCTGGCCAAACCTAGGATGTGAAGAACACCAAGTAGTGTTCTAATCCTTCCATCTATGAGCCTCAACTTGACTTTTCCTCGTCCTATGATTCTCGTTGTTGAATCATCACCTAGGAAAAAATTACCTCCATCATACCTTTCATCTTCACATAACCACTCCATGTGGGGATTCATATGAAAGGATGCACCTGAGTCAACCAACCATGCCTCATGATCTACATGTGTGTCTGAAGAAGCCAAGTACACATCCCCTCCTTCTTCCTTGGAGGTCTTTTCTTCTGTAGAAGGAGCTTCTTCAGATCCCTTCTTTTTCTCAATTTTGGATCTACACTACTTCTTGTAGTGCCCTTCTTTTCCACATCTCCAACATACCTTTACAAAATTTTTGGGAGATTTAGATCTACCCTTAGATTTAGATCTCCCACTTAAGGACTTAGATATATTTCTTTCCTAGGAGCGTCCTCTTGCAAATAATGTGTTTGTGCTATGTCCTTCTATGTTCTTCTGTCTCATCTCCTTCGACAATAAGGATGAGATGACTTCATCAAAATTCAAGGCAATTGTATTACTACCTATGGCCACAACCAAACTATCCTGCGAGTCTAGTAAAGAGCACAATAAACAGATACACTTATCTTCATCTGAAATTTTAATCTCAATAGTTACCAACTGACTTACCACAGTATTGAAGGCATTCAAATGCTCTTCCACCGAGTCTCCATCTCTTATCCCCAGGTTATACAACTTATTTCTCATGAAAATTTTATTTACCAGGGACTTAGACTGATACAACTTCCCCAACTTATCCCGTAAATATTTGGTTGTAGCTTCCTATGACACATTCAATAATACTGAATCTGAGAGACACAGTCAGATTGTTCTCTTCACCTTCTGATCAAAATTTTTCCATTCATCTGTTGAATTTCCTTTAGGTGTAGTACCTAGATCCACTGATCTTTGTCCACCAACAAATCTTCCATCTTGAGTTTCCACGGCTCAAAAATTTGCCCATTAAAATTCTCGATCTCCATTTTCGAACTACTCACCATTTCTTTTCACCTGAAAAATCAATACCACAGATCTCCCACTGTAACAAGGCTTATCACAATCCCGAGCCAAACCCTTGAACATAAAGGCATCCCCCTGAATCCGAAAAAGCTCTAGTACCAAATGTAGATTTTAACCTTGTACAATGGAAAATACACACATTACACAGAGATTTTTCCCCTAGAAACCCAAACTGGGAAAACCAACATATTCTATATTCGTTCATAGTGATACATTGTTTACAATACAATATACATATAGGAGCCAGCGGCATCCAAAACCCTAACCCAATGACCTAGATTAGTCAATAACCCTAATTTCTTAACCAGAAATAGAAAGCCATGGACAAAAAACCATGTGCCAAAAAACCACCCAATAATGGACACGAAAATCGAGGCGACACGAAAAACGAAGAAAAAATGTGACATGTTTCCTGAGGCAAATAAAAAATTCTCGAGAGCGCTGCCCCCAAACCCCCTTGCACGCCTGGCGCAACGTAGTAGACACTAGTGCTAGTCGTGCAAAGAATATAACATATACCCAACAGTCCATACACGACATCATACAAGAAAATACACCCATATCAGAATGGATAATTAAGGACACAGTAAATAAGACAAGCACACAAAGACACTTATCTTCTATCAAAGTCACCAAATGCATGCATAAATCATACATTCCTCCCAGCCATATAATTTGTCACTCATTATCTTTCAACGATAGACCACTCCCAACCTGGGGCATAAACTCCATAGGGAAAATGGTTCCTAATACCAAACTAAGTTTGGTAATCAGCAGAATTTCTCAATCCAAGGTGCCTACTGCTGCAACTAGCCTACAATATCTCATTCCCCACATGCATGTCCCACCCAAGGAAGTGTGCTCTTTCTCTGCTCTACAGTCCTTCGGTTGCCCGAATTCCCTTCCAGAGCTTCAACAATAGGCCGGACATGAAGTCTCAAATCCCTGTATCTAACACCCAACACACCAGGGAACAATTATCAACAAAACTCTCACCTGAAGAGAATTCTCATGGGCTTGACAACCTTCCTCTTCAACACACGAGCCTGACAAACCACCTCTTCAACACACGGGCCTGAAAACCCGCCTCTTCGACAACAAATATCTCACCTGGAAATAAATGCTTACAGTCCTGACAACCTGCTTCTTTAACGCACAGGCCTGACAACCCACTTCTTCAGCACAATCCCCTCCCTCCTAAAGGGATACTCTCTTACAGATAAGTGATTACAGTCTCCCCATTCAGATTACAGATAAGGATGGATAATCCACCTCCTCCCTCCTGAATGCATGATTCCCCCTAGTACACTAAGGTTCAATAATATATTTTCATGGTCACAACATTATACTTGTCACCTTCATGACTAGCTTTTGACAACTGTCACCCTTAGGAACTAGCTTTAGTCCACATGGTGACTTGTTCCCATTCCTCGGGAACTTAGGATAAATAAATATCCATAAATATACTTTCAGAAATATTAATAAAATATTCCCTTGACTTACTTCCCTTTTTCCCTTCTTCCGTGGAGTTTAGCCCCTTGTCTCTTTTTGTATGGTTAGTCTGTGTGTTGTGATGTAATTATATTAGCAACTAGAGTTTGATTACTATTAATTACATGCACACTGACCTTTTGCATCTCGGCTCACCAGCCTCATAACCACACAAGCTCTCCGGCCTCAAATACATATACATATGCATATATATAAAACTTGGTCCGATGTGCACTTCAAGGTAATCCATGTGCACTTATCCAGGTGCGCGCAACACTGTGAATGTGCACACCCCTCCTTTGATGTGAAATCATGCATACTTACCCAGGTGCATGCAACACTATGGAATGTTCACATCTTCTCTTTGATATCAATCCTCGTGCACTACTCAGGTGCGTGCAAAAACCAAAACATGGTTCCAACGACTCACTAGCCTATATGTACATTTATATTTACAATCGATACCCATGGCTCACCAACCTATATGTACATTTACAGATGGGGTTCAGATTAGAGACATTACATGCACAAACCTTAAAATACGTTGACACATTCAAAAGTGGCCCCTGGAACATCATTAGCACCTAAAAGAAATATCTGCAACTCAAGATCATGGGTTGGTCGATCGTGTGTAAATACTACACCTTTCGAACTTGGGGTAACATCTACAATAAATGCTTATGGTTGGGAGGTGAAATGCCCCTCTATAACGAGTTTGGTTTTGTGGATAAACATTGAGAAATATAAGTATTTGTTTTTATTTTTGTGGTATCATCTTTATTTGCATTTCCTCTCACTAATTCCATGATTTTTGTTTCATATATCTAAATTTCGCGTAATTGGAATTATTTGAATGAGAAGGAAAATCTATTACTAAACATGGTTATGAATTGGTTGGGTTTTCCCTTGAAATTTTTGTTTCATATATCTAAATTTCATGTAACTGGAATTATTTGAATGAGAAGGAAAATCTATTACTAAACATGGTTATGAATTGGTTGGGTTTCCCCTTGTGATTTTTGTGTATGTGATGTCATTTTGAATTTTGTTTTTATATGAAATCTACGTGTTGCTACTAGGCCCAATTGGTTCATAGATGAAAACTCTAAGATTGAGGAATTGAGGAAAACTTTAGATTGATTGTCTTGATAGCCAATGGTGGAATATTTGGGCATGCTACGGGTTAGAAAAGTTGTTTTTGATTCATGGAAACAAACTATTTGCATTGGTTACACATTTTTTCTTTTTCATGTGGACTTTCCAAACTATTTGCATTGGTTACACATTTTTTCTTTTTCATGTGGACTTTTTCATCCATATTGAAAGTATCATGTAGGTATTTGTGAAAATTCTCACTTGGAAAAATATCACCTTTGAAATAAAAAAACTCAAATTCCAAGAACAATGAAAAGGCTAAGATCTAAGGAGAGGCCCTCTTGATTGGCAACTACTGGTATTTGCTAGTAAGCAATTGGAATATGGTTGTACACTGGTCGATTGTAGCAATCAAAGGGACTCAACCTTACACATGGTGCTCCTTCTCCATGGATGCACTTAAAGCGGAGGGACAACTTCTTACTATAAGGCTTCAAAACTCTCTCCCTCTTGAAGGGATGATTAAGGGTAAAACTTTGAATCCTATGCCTCCGGAGTTATGACGAGACGTATGGAATTTTATAATCGAAGAAAAGGTTTAATGAAAGCACTTCCCAGGGCATCCCTACTTGGGAAAGTTGGTACTGTCATTTGCTATGTTCAAACTTTTTTTTCCTTTTTTTTTTCCAAAAAAAATTATCTCGAATTTATATAGCAAATAAATTCATTTACAAAAGGAGGACTGTGATCAGTTTGGTCATAATGCTCTCGCATTAAGGGCCCATACCATCAAAACAGCCATAGTATTGATAGCTTCCCATTCTAGAGAATGCCAGGAAATTTATCTAGAGACTAAGACTTCCCATCATACCAATAATCAAATACTGGAACCGATTCAGTGCTACACGATTTCAGTACTACATATAAGTGAGCCGACCACCTTATTCAAAAATATTTAATGTGGTAATGGGACTCTCGTTCCCTCCATCACAGTGATAGATCGAGAGCCTCCCTACCACTGCGGATAAGGCCCTCTTAGAGAGTGCATCAGCAGCCCTATTATGTGAGCGAGGAACATGCTGAAAGTTGAGATTGGAGAAGCGTTGTGAGAGGTCCCTCGCTTGTTGCAACCAACCTTCCAAATGGATGGAGTTGAGTTTGCACTTGTTTGAGATCCAATCTATAATAACTTTCGAGTCGCCCTGGATGTGGAGATCGTCGATGGACCAATGAGCAGCGAGGTAGAGCATGGCCCACAATCCCAGAAGCTCAGCTCTCATATTTGTGCCAGTTCCACCATTGATAAACCAGTTTGTGATTCTAGACTGGTGTGACTTGAAGAAGCCTCCAGCGCCGCAGCAGGAGCCATCTGACAGTGCTGCTCCATCAAAAAACGCTATGGAGTGACCCTCATCCAGGTCGAGAGTCAAGGCTCGTTGAGGGGCGTTTCTGACAGTGGAAGGAAGCCAGTTGAAATTTGCCAGAATCTTGTGGAATACCTTTGACCATGAGGGTTGGGCGTCCTCAAATATCACGCGATTTCTCTCGAGCCAAATCTGCCAGCTGAAATGAATCGGCAGACTAGGAGGGGCCGATTTATTGGAGAACCAAAGTGGAAAGCTTTCGGAGATAGAAGAGCCACACCATGAAAGCTGGAGAGCAATATGCTTTGTAACTCGGTGCTAGACATCTGATGAAAATGGTCAATCCATCAAGATATGTTGTAGATTCTCGGGCGCGTTTTTGCAGAGTGGGCAGATACTCGGCCCCACCCAGCCTCATCTTTGTAAAGCTTCCCAGGTGAGAAGCTTGTCTTGACCGATTAGCCAGGCAAAAAGTTTAAGTTTGAGAGGCAAGTGTAGCTTCCAAAGCTTGATGATCCACGGCAAAGCTGGGACAGAGGTAAACTGATTTTGAAGCGCACGATAAAGGTTTTGAACAGAGATCAGACTGGATCCATCACCGCCGGCCCATAACAGAACATTCGGCTCTGCCCTGAGTGAAATGTCGGCTCGTTTAAGAGCAGAAGTAAATCTAAGCCACTCAGAAGCAAGCGGCTCGCTCAGCAAGAGTGCGCTATCAGTCCTCCAATAGTCTGGTAGAGGCGTATCACCTGTCATTTTGATCTGTGCAAGAGTATTAATATTGTTAGCCGGGAGGTGGAGCCTCATCGATAGGGAAAGATAAGAGCAGTCCCCCAATCCCAGAATTAAATCCCTGCCAATCAATATCTCCGAGCCATCCCCAGGCTTCCAGCATAGCCAATGGAGAATAACTAGAGATGAGGCCACCAAACCTTTCCAGAAGGGGGAGGCACTCTTCATCTGGATAGTTGGTTTTCGAAGCCAAAGGAGGAGCGACTTAGAATCAAGATACTTGTCAATAATAATTTTATTCCAAATACTTCCAGTGGAGACAGCTCTCCAGAAGGAACTGGTCAGGAGCGCTTCATTGAAAGTAAAGAGGTTTTTGAGGCCCCATCCGCCTTCCCTTTTTGATTTAGATAAGGTTTGTCAGCTACTAAGATGAAATCGTTTTTTGTCGGCTCTTCCACCCCACAGAAAATTGAAAGCTAGTCTACGCAGCGAAGTGATTATCTTTGAAGGAACCCTCTCCAGCAACATCCAGTAAATTGCCAGACTCTGGAGAACAGATTGAACCAGGATCAACCGTCCACCCAATGACAGCCACTCGTTACACCAGAAGCCGATTTTTCGTTCGAAGATGGCCACCAACCAACACCAGTCTTCACGGGAAGAGGCTCCCAGCTTCAAGTGGAAACCCAAATAGGTGAATCCCTCACTCAAATTCTTAAAGGTGAGAGGGATAGTGGCTTGGAGAAGATGGAGCTCAGTCTCAGAAAGACCCCAGTAGTGAATAGATGACTTAGAGACATTAATAGATAAACCATAAACTGAACAGAAGCGTTGAAGCACCTCTAGGATAAAAAGCCATTCCACTGGATCAGCCTTGGACAAAAGGAGTACATCATCTACAAACATCAGATGGACAATCTTGACAAGTTTTGAGACCTTGATGCCTGAAAATTTGTGCTCGGAGAAGCTTTTAGAGAGAAGAATGCTGAGTCCTTCCATTATCAAGATGAAAAGATATGGGGAGAGTGGACATCCCTGTCGAAGTCCTCTCTCGCTTTTGAAAAAAGTGGAGGGATCCCCATTAATTAGCACAGCTATATTAGCTTCTGTTACACAAGAGAGGATCCAAGTAGTGAACTTGTCTCCAAAACCCACCGCGTGGAGAACTAGCCTCAAAAAATCCCAATCAATGCAGTCGAAGGCTTTTTTAAGGTCTAGCTTCATGATTAGAGCCTTTTGGTTTTTCTGTTTGATACTGTGTAAGCACTCATGCGCTGCTCCAATCGCATCATGGATTCTTCTGCCCTTCAAGAATCCCAGTTGTTCCGCAGAGAGGCTCCTTCCGAGCAAAGGTTTAATTCTGTTGGAGATTACCTTGGAAATAATCTTGTAAATGAGGTTGCATAGTGATATCGGACGGAAGTCATTGAACGAGACTGGACTGCCATCTTTAGGGATTAAGACCATAAACGTTGAATTTATTCCTCCCACAATCTTCCCCTTAAGTCTGGTGTCCTCCACCATTTGTAGAAGCTCTTCTCCTACTAGCTCGAAGAAGAAACAAAAAAATTCTGAAGTCCAGCCATCTGGGCCTGGGCTTCGCTCAACTTTAAAGTGTAAGAGTATATCTTGTATCTCCTCTAGTGTGACAGGCTTGTAAAGAGATGCAGCTTCCTCTTCGGAAACCAATCTAGGGAAAAGACCGGCGACAGACCCTTTATCCTGGAGATTATGCGTACCTGTAACTCTGTACTGATTAGTGAAATGTGAGACAGCCTCTTGTTTAATTGCCTCCTGCCCTCGAACTTCATTTCCATCATTGTTGATAGACCATATCATCTTCTTGTGTCTATTGTGGCTGGCGACCTTGTGAAAGTATTTGGAGTTTGAATCTCCACATCTAAGCCAAGTTTGTCGGCTTCGGAGTCTCCAAGCAAATTCTTCGACGCTTAATAAAGTGGCTCTGTTGGCTTCCAGTCGTTTTAACCTATCAGAATCATCCGCCGAACAGTTAAATTAGTAGATCTGTAGGTGAGATTGGAGATTTCCACCTCCAGCGAAAGCAAACTGGCCTGGTCAGCTAATTGTTTCATATGTAACCAGTGCTTGGTCTTTGTTTTGAGAACCTTTAATTTCCACACCAGGCGAATATGTGGATTAACATCAGCGTTGAAAAGTTGGTCCGTCCAGGTCTCTTTTACAAGATCAATATAAGCGGCCATTGAGAGACATGAATGATTGAATTTGAACGGTGGAGGTTTGTGAGGCTTGGAGAGCCTCAGCTGAAGAAAAATCGGTGCGTGGTCGGAGAAGAAAGGGGTCTCCACCCACGATGAAGTCTGTCCAATAGAGGCCAATAACTCAGTTGCTACAAAGAAACGATCCAGCCTCCTTGCAACTGCGTTTGGACCCGTCCTCCCGTTGCACCATGTAGGGGAAAGAACAGGCAGTCGAATGTCCAAAAGATAATTTGTGTCAAAAATCTCTTTAAAGCGGGCACCAGAAGGTTCTGGCCAGTGTGCACCTCCCCAAGATTCGTCGGCCTCAAAGAAGAGATTCAGGTCACCACCCAAGATGAGATTTTTTAAAGAGAGAAGGCCGTTATCAGCTAGCTGAGACCAGAAGAGCATTTTATCCGAGCAAGGACCATAAATGTTGAGCAGTGCCAACTCCAAGTTTGTAGCTAAACAGTGGCCCTGTAATAATAAACCCCCACACGACAAGGAGGGTTTCAGTGCAAAGAGGCAAGGGTCCCAAGCCACCAACAGTCCTCCAGAAGTACCTAAGGAGCTCACTGCCACTGAGAACCAGGAAGGACGGAACTGGAAAATGAAATCTCGAGCTTTGATTTCAAAAGAGAGGGTCTCTTGAAGGAAGATGAGATCGGGCTTAGAACGCGCCAGCAATCTACGGAAGGAGGCAGTCTTGAGGGTGCCTCCGATCCCTCTGATGTTCAGAGAGAGCACGATCATTACTTTGATCGTGCCAAGGCCTTCATTGCTCTAAGGGGCTTTCCTTCCAGAGTTGGTAAAACAGAGTCCAGTTGCTGTGTGCTTTTAATCTCCTTTTTCTTCCTGGAACTTCGGGTTTGAAGGGGGGAAATTTCAGTAGCGATACCTCGTGACCAGGCAAAGGATTTTTTATCCACTTGTTTAGAGTTTGAAGTGCCAGCTTCGGTTGTCTCAGAAATAACTTCTTTGCCTCGATAAGTAGGAAGATGAGTAATAAGACTCGGGTGTAAAGCAGAGTGCGTTGAGGGACTTAGAGCTTCCAGGAGAGCGGTTGCCTCCTCTTCCGGTTGACTGTAACCAGGTAGCTCCTGTGAGACTACAGTAGGGGTCAGCGAAGTGGGAGCTGAGTTGGGAAGCCCGGTCGAGGGGTCTGCAGAGGAATCAGGTGTGAGAGAAGTTTCACCAAAGGATTGAGTCGAGCAGTGGGAGAAATGGACAGTCGGGTCTAGAGTGGAGGGTGGAGCGGTTTGGAGAATGGGAGTCACTTCACCAAGGGAGTTGGAGAGCCAACGGAAACTATTGATGACTTCTTTATCAACTACAGAAAGTGTATGGTAGAGGGACGGGCAAAGATATCTAAGTTTGGTGAGCGGATTATCCTCCTGAATCGGAGAGGAGGAGCTAGGAGCCGGGTTTGATTCCAGGTGAGTCAGGGATGGGTCGGCTTCAGTATAGTCCGGTGGATTCAGGAGTAGCTCATCCTCTTCAGAAAGGAGATTCGAAAACTTACCAGGGCAAGAATGTCGAAGATGACCCGTTTTCCGACATAGGTTGCAGCGGAACGGGAGTCCAAGATATTCTAAGGGTTGTTGATATGTTCGTCCACGCCAAACTATGTCCAGCTTTTCCGGTAAACCTGCTGTAATGTCTATTGCAACTAAAATCTTACCCATCTTCCTCGATGGACTCTTTTGAGACTGAGAATCAAGAGAAATAAACTGACCAATGGAATTTCCAATCGCTCTTAAAGATCCTTCATTCCAGAGATGTAATGGTAATCCCGGGAGGAGGACCCAGAGGTGACGGTGCTGGAAGTAATCAGTGTCGGGGTTGAAAGCCAATCTCCATCTCTTCAGCATAATGTTGCTACCCCCGTAGGTCCAGAAGGTGGAGAGTAGCAGAGAAGCATCATCATGTGACTTGCAGAGGAAACAAAGCCACCCTTTTGTTAGAAAAAGAACCTCCGGAGCATAACCTAGAAGAGGAAACCACGATGACTGTATCCATTCCTCCAATGGCTGTCTGCTTAAACTCTTATAAGAGACTCGACCCACCAGTGCACTTGTAGACATTTTACAGAGGTCCTCTAGACCAACACCGTCGCCCAGCACTAAGCGCTTTGTATGTTTGGAAGCCTTCCACACCTTTCGTCTGGATGGAGCTCTATCAGTGGGCGTGGAGACTTTTTTGGTGTCCGGGACTGGAGTAGGGAAAGGGGGTGGTCTGTCAGGGGCCGTTTGTACCCCGACAATAGTCAGATGGGGGGGGACTGGAGCAGGGTGCAACTCAGCGGGAACAGAAGGCGCAGAAGTATTATTTATAAGAGATGACTGTCTTTTTTCAAGTGAGTCAACCTTATCGAATAAGCCTTCCTTTTCCCAAATCAGCTCATCAGACGGGTTCATCAAGTAGTCTGTCAAAACATCCATTATTAAAATCTCAGTAGGGAAAGTAGGGTCCCTCGAAAAAGACAGGACACCCGGTTCGAGTTAGTGGGAAGGGAGGTCTAGGAGACCGTGGCAGCCAGAGGAAGGCAGATCTGTAGCGCACTAGTTGGACTAGGAGACAAAACCGGACCACCAGTAAACAGTTCGCTTTTAAAAACTAGTCAGTAGCTAATGACACGAGGATTGGGTCTACCAGAAGGTTCAGGTAAAGGTAAGAGCAGGGAACTCATAGACTAAAGAGGAAAGACTGGCAGCAAGTGGGAGCAATGCTGCTCAGTTCAAGGCAGAGAGACAGTCTCAAAAGAACAAGAAGACAAGGTAAGCTGGAGAACAGGAACAAGCCCCGTTCAGGACGGGAAAAAACTAGGAAAAGACAAAGACTGTGTAGTCCAAGACAGTGGGACAGTCTCTGTCCGAGCAGAAAGACAGGACTAAAACACACAGTCCAGTAAGATAAAGCTGCACGATCCAGGAAGGCGAGCAAAAAAAACTTTTTGAAAGAGGACCAAATGACAGCAGCCGACAAGGTAGACAACTTACTATCGGCAAAAAAGTAGGAGAATAAACATTTCAGTGAGATCCAGTAACTACCCAAAGGTTGCCTGGATCAAAGAGGTTCAGGAGCGCCTGAATCGCCATCGCCAATTCAAAATTTTCACTCCCGCCTGAGTGTCATGTGTTGGTTATAGACGTGATAAAGCACCAGCTGTTGTGCAGAGATAAAGTCCACATCGTGCAAAGTCTTGCCAAACTTTTTTTTTTTTTTTTCCCTTGTCCATGTTTGAAAATGGGTAAGTTAGGCTATCAACAAGATTCTACTATTTTAAAATTAATTTGGATAATATAAGGTTGTATCAAAGTCAATATTGCCAACATTTTGTTGGAGAAAGCAATGGTGTGAATTTCACGTTTGATCCACAGTAAATTCCAACCTCAGCTTATACTCTATTTCTACATCATACATAATTAACCCTTAACTTCTATTTTTTTTCGTTGTGTATCAAAGGTCTCATTGCAAAGAAATTGCGAGGAGAAAAGCGTGGCCTTGCAGATGTTGGATTCCCAGCATGAGATTATTCGATCGACGGAGGCCAAATCGATCTCCAAATCGACTGATTTTCCAAGTGGGTTAGCGGGGCTTTGATGGCTCACGGTAGAAGGGCGTTTGTCTAAGGTGGAGAGCGGGAGAATGTCTCTTATCATGTTCTTAAGGTGGTGCACCATATCATTATCTCACGATATGATGTACCTTAGGCCACTACTATGTCTTCCCCTCCTTGATTTGTTGCTACTTTGTCTATCTCCATTGATGTATATAAACATCTAATAACAATAGATTTCATAGGATATTTCCGATTTCTAAATAATGGTGAGAGTGGAGGAATCTTGTAGACCCAAGAATTATAAATACTGTCTCTAGTTTTAATATATAGAAATTATTATCCTGAAGTCTCAAGAAACATGAGAGATGAGGGTATGAGAGAGCATGGCAATTCTTCTATTTGAAAGTGTCTAAAATGTGATAGTCTTAAATATATGGATGAATGTATGTGGTCTAATTTTTTTATTGGTGTTTTCGTATTCTAAAGCATATGTCCACGATGATGGTTAGGTTAGCTTTACACTAGATTATTGATATGTTTTATAGATGGAATCCTAAAATAGATTTATTCATTATAATTAAATCCTAAATATTTATAAATTAATAAATTATAATACAAAATTTCAAAAATACTCCATATATATTGTGTAAAGGGTGACTCAATTCCCTCTTTTAGTGGGTTGTTAGCACTAACCAATAGTCAAGTAAACATGTGAGCCAGTAAGCAATAAGACGAGCATCGCGGTCCTCCGGCCGGCAGACCTGGGCCTTGCCCACGCGGGGGCTAAGGCGATGCCCGGCATCGCCGCGCCCTTTATATATATATTCATGACGATGATGCAAGCATATTTAAATCGGACTTGGAACAATATGATGGTATTCGTTGTCCCTTCTACCTTTTGCTTTAAGTAACTTTAAAAGTTTTTGCTTTATGGATGCTTTAGGTTTCAAAGTAAATTTTGCTTTTCTCAAATGTGATGGTAGGCGATCATCTCGAATTGAAGATGAATGTAATAATCGATATACAAATTAGAGTGGGAAGGCAAAATGTTTTAGTAAGTGTATGTGGCATCGTCTTTAGTCCAGATTCGGTTAAATTACATTATTTGCAAACATTATTTTTATTATATTTTTAATTTGTATTTTCAATTATGTTATTATTTTTATTTTCATGATTAATAAATAATTCAGTATTGTATTTTATCAATTAATGTAATTTTTCTTGGAATATATATTATTGAATTTTTCATTATTTTTAGAAGTGGTAAAATTTAATGTAATGCTGATTCATGATTATTATTATAGGGAAAGCATACCACTTGAAATAATTAGTTGATGGTACATAAAGATAATTAGATAGAATTTTACTTATACCATAATTTAGTATTAGATAGTTGATGGTATCTATTATTATATCTTCCATAATCTGGTATATATATTATATTGTATTCATTGATGTATTATTAGGTGCATAATGCTTCCTTGAATATATATTATTACATCTTTCATATTCTATTATATATATTTTATTGTATTTATTGATGCATTAACTTGGTTATGAGGACATCTATCATTGTTCCTATATGTGAATCAGTATTGACTCATTATTGTTATTCAAGGAAAACCATGTCCCCTAAAGTTATCAGTGAGTAGTCTACAAAGAGGCAGATTTCCACTTAGTTTTAGGTCTTACTACAAGATCAAAAAATGATTTCAACCAAAATAGTATTCACAAGAAAGCCAACCAAAATAGTATTCAAGAAAAATCCAATGAAATCATGTATTTTTTTAATAAAATTTAACAGTAATCTTATATATGATATCAAATACACATTTTCACTTCATATCCATATCCAAAATTTTATCCATATACAAAAAAAAAGTTATGTAATATATTATTAAAAACATGATATGCTTTTCACTTTATGGACTCAATTAACATAATAAAATTGTGTCCAAAGGGGTTGGATCCAATGGTGGAAAGCGAGGAGTTTTTCACCGTTGGGCAAGGTTCAATTCTCGTGAAGGCTTTACACGGAGCCATGGGGACACCTTGAGGTAGTGGTCGAACGTGTGGTCTCAAGTTCAACTCCCCCCGACTAATCTAGTGTGTAATGCGTGGGGCCGCTATCCACACCTGGAGGTTATAATGGTAGCAGTTGGATAACACGACCACGTGTAACGCGATTACGTGCCCAACTAGTTGTTGNTCCAACCATACATCAATGGATTGTGTATGCTCAACCATGCATCCATTGATTATGGTGGTGATTACAACGACCAAACACCATGCCTTGAGTCAAGGGAGGTGGGCCGACCAAGACACACTTAAAAGTTCTCAACGATCATTTTAAAAGTTAACATTTTGTTTGTATTTAAAAAAAATAAAAATTAAATAATTTAAATAAATATATATTAAAAGTGTTAGACAATTATAAAAACCTTAAAAATTCATTAAATTTTTAAAACATGGATAAAAAATTTATCAAATATATCGGACAAAGTTCTTCTTTTTCCAACAGAAAATTACTCATTATATTAAATATAATTGTGTAACAAAACAACAAACATATATGTCAACAAGATAGGAAATACATATGTCCAAAGACTTCTATACCAATGCACACGCTGATGAAAAGAAAGTCAGTCATTACAAAAAAACTAAGATGACCAACTATCCACACTTGTTCGTCCAAAAAGGTTTAAACAAAATAACACATCTATCTTTAATGATTAAGCAGGTTCAACTCATAGAAGTACTTATAAAACTTCATAGATGTTCTAATATAAATTTAGGAACAAAGTAGGACTCTCATTTCCTTCTTCCCACTGGTTATAAGTAATTTTTCCTTCTTGCATATGAAGGGCCTTCCTGGATAGTATGTATGCCTCCTTGTTAAATTCTCAATAGATATGAGTGTAGCTGATCGAAGAAAATGTATTGTTGAGATCTTTGATTCTATCCTTCCAACATTCTAATGGGACAAAGTTCCTCTTGCCCAAGAGGAAGAAGTTATTTTAATTAAATTATATCATAGAGGGTTTCTTTCTTTTCCTTCATATGTATATGAAACTCGATGGTATGTATAAGTCACATATATTCATTGGACGACTATAAAGGCATCATTTTCCCATTTCTTTGATCCTATTTATTTTATTATAATTCTTTCTATGATGGCTATAGTGTACCATATAAATGTGGTAGATCTACATTATGGAGTAATGTTGTTGGGTGAATAATGTTTATCCTTCACAATGATAATTATAGTTAGCAAGACAATATTGAAAAGATATTTAACACTTGTTACATTGCTTAGTTTGTATGGTTAGCAATGAACTGAACTTCATGCAATGGAGATGAGGTATAGAGACGTCATACTATTTTTTTTTTTATTGTGGATAGTAATTTTTCTTACTCTTGACAGGTGTGGCAAGCGTGGAGGGGATTATCTGTGGTCCAAGAGGAAATACAATTACTTCTTTTGCTTGGGACTTTGGCAAAGTCTCAAATAATTATGTTGAGGCCTATGCCCTTTGGGAAGGCATCTGAATCACAATAGGGGTGGACATTCAAAATATAACAATCCTAGGGGACTCTATGATGGTGATCAAGGAACTCATAAAAAGGAATGTCACTGGAAATAATTTTTTCATAAGAGTTATGTCACATTCCCTCGCACTTCTAGTTGACTTTGAAAACTATAAATTGTTCCATGTCAAACAAGAGTTAAATCATGAGGCAGATCGATGTGAAAAGGTTGGAACTAGCCTAGTGGAGGGTGAAATTATTCTGAACGGGAACAAGGGGAGGCTCCCTATTCCGTAAACGTTATGATGAATGCAATAAATAGGTAGGACAAATGAAAAGTTTGTGAATTAAATTGGCATGTGAACGGGAAGTTCGCACATATGCAGAGCTATGAGATTGACGGGTGTATTCATTTTAATTTGTGTGGTTTTGAGTTATCTTTGGGAATGGCTCCATCAATGTCAAATAGTGGCATTGAAGATAGGGGTGGCATCATGTGGTTTCGTCTTGGGTTCTTTATGTTTCTTCATTGTAGGGGTTCAAGGTTACACAACAATATCAAGTGTCCTCTTCATGCCAAGTGTCCTCTAGTTGTCAAGTTGTCTTCTTTCATTTTATCTTATCTAAAAAATTAGTTCTCTATTATTTTGAGATTCCAAGTTAGAATTTTTCCCCTCGTTTCTGGTTCTCTCTTTTTCGGTGGTTCATTTGAATGTGGGGGGTGGTATGGTTTATTTGGGTGTTATTTGCATGCACCTGCTCTCAACTCGAGAAGTGGGCTAATAGGTTACTAGAGGTTTGGTTATTTTGGTTATTTATTTATCCCTATTTTAGACATTCCTGTAGAAAAGTTTTCTGGTGGTTGGTGGTCTAGAAGTTACAGAACTTCGTATGGTGCGAGAATGGATCCCACCTGAAGTGATGTCAAACACATTCTTTGTAGAAATGAAGAAATTGTTGAAGCTAACAACACTACACTCCAACAGGTCATGGCTAGAAATGGGGAATCGAATCTCATTGTTTTTAATCTCACCTTGTGATCCATATGGATTTCAGTGGCCTCCCACCTATTCCAACTGGTACATTTTGGCAGTTTTTTTCCTAGTTTTTGGGTCCCTAACTTGTGGGGCCATTTTGAGGCCCTAAACAACGTTTTTAGGGATTGACCTTTCCAACGGGCTATCATGCACCTAAAACGGAGATCGTATGCAAAAGTTACGACCCTGGGAAGTTGACCGACTAACTTACCCAAACGGGGCCCACATGACTTTTGGCGCTTCATCTCCTAGGGTTAGGTTTTTGAATGTATAGGGTTTTTGACATTCTTGTTTATTGTAAAAAGGACTTTAGAGCCTCATTGTAATCATCTTCTTGCGAATGAGTGTAGCCATCACATCTCTTCTCAGAGATAAGCCGCCACCATTCCAGCATGCTTGTTTTCCGCTGCATTTTACAGTTTCAGCTTATTTCCCTATTGAATAGAAAACCAGTTTTACTGTATCTTTGTTATTATGTGTTAAGCATCTTTTAATAATCTGTATTCATTTCATTCTGCTCATAAAATTTGGATCAGTGGTATCAGAGCGGTCTACTCCTTGTCGTCTTAATGCATGTCCCCAACGAGGTCAGGGTACAAAGAATTGGATCTCGAGCTTATTTCTCTTGAGGACAAAATCTCTCGCACGCCCAAACGATCTCTCATGGCAGGAGAAAAGAAATATGACAGGACAGGAGATCCTTTCAAAATGTTGCTTGAGGAATCCCTCACGCAACAGAGGAACAAGATGATGAATAGTTTCGCGCAAATCCTTCGGTGGCTACCAACAAGCGACGCATCTTCCTCGAGCGGAGGCACCGCCCCCTTCAAGGTACAAATCAACTTCGATATTCCTACATTTGAAGGTCAGATAGACGCAGATGTTGTAGACAAGTGGTTGAATCTACTAGAAGGGTATTTTTCTGTCCATAACTTTTCAAATAGAGAAAAAATTACTTTTGTGCTCCTCAAAGCCGTTCCCCATGTCAAATATTGGTGGGAAACTTTCTGTGAGCAAAATGAAACAAGGGAACCCTCATTATTTATAGTCACGGCCACCCGGGAATCCTTCAGGGATTCTATTAAGGAACAATACTACCATTTCAGAAGTTATGATGACTTGTATACCAAATGGACCACACCATAGCAAGAAAGAGACCAAGCAGTGCCAGATTTCACAAATATTTTCCACACCCTGTGCACCAAGCTGGGTATCAAAGATTTAGAGCAACATTCGGTGCTCAAGTACTGCGGTGCTCTGCATAGATACATCCAAACCGAAATGGAATTTTTGGACATCTCGTCCTTGAGCGTGGCCTATCGATATGTCGTCAAAATCTAGCAGAAGCTCAAACAAAAGACATGACAATTTGGGCCTGAGAACCCTACATAGCAAAAACTGGGAAAGGGTAGCCCCAACCTACAGAACAAAGGAAAAAGCAAAGATGGATAGTATCAGGACAACTAGTCCAAGCCGCAAGAAAATAAGGACACCAAAAAGAAAAAGAAGGATACCGGGAAGTGGTGCGACTTCCATAAGATCCCTTGGCATAACATTGTTGATTGTCGCTCAAAGCAGTCGCGGGTGGCCAAAGTGAAAGCCTCTGAATCAGATGCAGGTTCTGACTCTGAGTCAGAACCATAAAGGGGAAGAAGGATCATTAACACAGAGCCCAGTTCCACCGTTGCTACCACCAAGCTCTAGCCTAATGAACCAGACGAGCCAGAAGAAGGCGAGTGCCTTTTCCTTTCGCAGATGTGGGTAAAATGCATCCTACTGCACTTCATCGTTGATAGCAGTAGCCAGAAGAACCTCATATTAGCAGAGGTCATCAAGCAGCTAGCCCTGTCAACAAGGCTACACCCGCATCCCTACACCATTGGATGGCTCCACGAAGGAAGAGATCTCCGCGTCAGCCAATAGTGTCGACTATCGTACAACATCAAGCCCTTCAAATATGAGGTATTGTGTGATGTTGCTCCTCTCGAAGTTTGTAATGTTCTTTTGGGCCAACCTGGAAACGTCATGTTGTATATGAGTCTAGGCCTCGTAATGTTATTATTACTTTGAACAAGAAATTGTACAGGATACCCGAGGCAGTCCCTCCTAGTGTTTTTCCTTGATCTCTGCCAAGCAACGTAGGAAGGTCATCTCTCAGGCTAGGAAATTTTTCTTCTTTGTGATTCACTCTCAGAGTAAGCGAAGGATTGCAACCACATCTAGGGCCTCCATGACCGATCTCTCCACACAACAAAAGCAAGTGGATAAGGTCATGGAATAATACCCATATGTCTTCTCCTCTCCTACCGGGGTACCTTTGCACTGCCAGGTCAAGCATCCCATCGATCTGACCCCAGGCGCACTGCTACCCAATGGGCCGGTCTACCTCCGCTCTCTGTTAGAAAAAGAGGAGATCAAGAGACAGATCCAACAACTTCTCCACAAGGGGCACATCCTTCCCAACTCATCACCTTGTGGGAGCCCAATCGTACTGGTGTAGAAGAAAGACGGGACCTAGTGACTCTGCATTGATTACCGGGCCCTGAATAAAATCACAATCTGGAACCGGTACCTGATTCCCCAAATTGACGACCTCCTTGATCAGCTCATGGGGGCCAAATACTTCAGTAAGATTGATCTAAATTCTGGCTACCACTAGGTTCCAATAGAACACACATATGTATGGAAGACCGCCTTCAAGTCAAAAGAAGGTATTTTTGAATGGTTGGTCATGCCCTTTGGTTTGATAAATGCTCCAACAACTTTTATGAGGATGATGGACGATATCATGCGACCTTTCACTAGTAATTTTGTAGTGGTGTATCTGGATGACATCCTCATCTACAACAAGACTTGGGTGGAACACTTGCAGCATATTCAGCAGGTTCTGCACACCCTGCGGCAGCACAAACTATATGCAAACTTGCAAAAATGCTCCTTCGGCATGGACAGGGTCCATTACTTAGGCTACATCATTGATCAACATGGTGTGCATGTGGATCCAACCAAGATCCAAGTCATCTATGAATTTCCAGCCCCAACCACACTCTCTAAGATTCGAAGCTTCGTAGGCCTCGCCAATTTCTATCGCAGGTTCGTGTTAGGATTCTCTCATATCACATGGGCCCTCAACCAAGTAACCAGGGGTGGCGATAAGGAAAAATTTGTGTGGGGAATGTCCCAACAACAAGCCTTCGATGACTTGAAGCAGCGTTTGTGCTCATCCCCAGTACTTTCATTATCGGACCTGCAACATCCCTTTGAGATCGACACAGATTCTTTAGACTATGCTGTGGGTTCTGTTCTCACTCAACATGGCCACCCTATGGCATATCATAGTGAGACACTATTAGATGTTTTCCATAAGTACCCTACTTACGACAAAGAAATGTACTCCATTGTGCAAGCCTGCCGCCAATGGAGACATTACATTCTGGGGAAGGAGACAATCATCCACACTAATCACAAGCCACTGTAGTTCATGCAAACCCAACACAAATTGCAGAATGACCACCATCAAAAGTGTTGAAATTACTAAGACAACTAAGAGGGGCATTGAATCAGTTGTTATTGTGCTTAAACAATTTTATGTCTATTAAACCATTTTTAATATTTCATCAAGTGACATCAATATTATACATCATATAAACAACATAAATAATGAGCATCAATCACACATAAGATATACACAGAGACAGATTTTCACGAGGAAAACCATAAAGGGATAAAACCTCTTCTTCTTCGAAATGATAGGAAATATTTTAAGTTCTGTACATCATCTATGTTTGAGCACCAACTTAAAGTGAGGATACTACCTCTGTTTTACAAGCTCCAACTTTTTTAGAGCACCAACTCTCTAGTTTCTCTAGAACCCACTAGAAGGAAGCACCAACTCCCTTAATGTTCCAGCACCAACTGGATGGAAGCACCAACTTCCAGTTACACAAGCTCCACCCTGTATAACAAAGAACACTTGTTCTCCCTTGCACCACCCTGCTACCCTGGTTTCTCTGGATGCAACTAGATGGAAGCTACAACTCCCTGTGTTCAAGCACCCACTTGAACCTCTGAGGACAACAGTCCTCCCTAGCACCACCCTACCTCCTTTATTATAAATAAATGATTGAATAACCAACAACACAGATAAATCATTTTTTACCACTTCTTCTTTGTTCTGTAAATCTAGTCTGCTTCTAACTATTTTGCAATTCTTATCTTCCTTTGTCTGTTCTACAATTCTGCTCTGCTTCAAGCTGTTCTGCAAGTCTTCTCTTGCTTTTGTCTATTCCTCATATGTTACTCATCTTTGAGTTTTATCTCACATTGCACATACTGTCGCTCACACTGCGCATACTGTAATTTTCTCTTTCTTATAGTTCAACTCATTTTTCATTCAGAATGACCAACCATGCACAGTCACTGCATGTTTCTTTTATACACTACAACCCCTTCAGTTACCCCTCAAATCCCTAGAACAACGCTTCAGCAACTGAAATGCCAACCGTCCAAGAACCATGATTCAGTTTTGCTAATTGAATCGTAACTGAACAATTAATCGTGAAGAGCAACAGCAGCCCTTCGATCAGATTTCCAAGTATTCAACACCATTGGATTACAAGCACAGGGTCTCGCGTTGATTTTTCCATTTCGCATTTCGGCATTTTGGCATTTCGACATTCCTGTGGTGAAGAGTCTTGACTCTTCATATTACGATCGCCGAAAAGGAGCTTAGCTTGGTGCTAGCTCCTCCCTCTCACATGACCACTGACGGTGACCACAACCTACACCAAAAGGTGTTTTTCGCATTTCAACATTTCGGCATTTCGGCATTCCTATGAAGAAGTGTCTCGACACTCCAAGTCGCAATCCCCGAAATGGAGCCAAATCAACGGTCCACAAAACTTCATAATATGATCCCTTCTTTTCTTAATCGAATGACTGACGGGATTTCGACGTTTTTCCCTTCGAGTCATCGTGACTCCAACATTATAAAATTCATGATCACAAAATCTCTGAAGTGATCGGACGACTCAAATAACCCACTGAGATGGACGGTTGACAGGATTTCGAAGTTTTTCCTTTCGGGTTTTTGAGACTCACAATAGTCCCTTTTGGCATTTCGGAGTTTGAGACTTCGTGATGGTGGACTTTCTGCTTGCTATGTAAAACCCCGAAATAGAAAGTTCTGATGTGACGCAAACGTGTTGATGTGACACGTGGATTGACACGTGTCGAATAGCTGCCACGTGTCACTTTGATACGTGACTTACATGTGTATGAAATGTTGAATCAGCTTGACACTTGTCATTGCCTGATTGTGCCACGTGTCCTTAGCTGATGTGGTTTGCTGACATGGTTTTTTGATGTGTCTGTTTCGGGATTTCGGGGTTCGCTACTTCAAAGGTTAAAGTTCCTTTGATCTTTGATTTTCTAGTCTGCGAAACTTCGAAATGAAGTCTTTGACATGCTTTGATCTTTCTCATTTTGTGATTTCATCATTCTTGTCGTGAGTGTCCTTGACACCTCCGACTCCCGGTATCTGAAACTCTGAAATGGAGATTAAGTCGTGGTTTCACATTTTGCGATTTCATCATTCTTGTCATGAGTGTCCTTGACACCTCCAACTCTCAGTATCCAAAACTCTGAAATGAATATTAAGTCGTGGTTTCACATTTCGCGATTTTCTACTGTGAGTAGCTTCCTTGACTCCTGGAGTTTACACTTCTGATCTTGCCATGCAATCATCGTTGCGTTGCTGGTCTTGCCACTTTCTCTTGATCGTCATCGTCGGGCTGAGCTTGCCATCAATGACAAACAAATACTGCCTTTTGTCTGCTCGTAATAAATATGCCAACAATCTCCCCCTTTGGCATTGATGGAAACCTTGAAGACACTACTCATAGCATCCTTACCATTACACTTTCTCCCCCTTTGACATCAATGTCAAAGAAGTAACACGCTCCCCCTGAGTTGTTGCAGTACATACTCCCCCTGTCAACTATGAGCAACTTAGAAATACAACAGATATTCAATAAGTACTCCCCCTGATCAGGTGAACATATTAGAAGAAAGGAGTTATAACCCCCAACTTCTGATGAAGATATCCAAAAGGGGTCGTTGTTAGTGGTTTAGTAAAGATATCAGCAATTTGTTCTGTGGAAGGAATATAATTCAGCTGAACAATTCTTTTTGTAACTTGTTCTCTGAGAAAATGGTATTTTATTGGGATATGCTTAGTCTTGGAATGAAGAATAGGATTCTTGGAGACACTAATAGCACTGGTGTTATCACAGTGAAGTGGAATGGGATCAGTATAAGTTACCTTCAAATCTGCAAGAGTTTGTATCATCCATAAAATTTGTGTGCAACAAGTAGCAACAGCAATGTACTCTTCTTTTGTAGTTGATAAGGAAATAGATCCATGCTTCTTACTAATCCATGCTACCAACGAGTCACCCAGGAAGAAGGCACCTCCACTGCTGCTCTTTATCTCATCCACACAATTTGCCCAACCTGCATCTAAATAAGAAGTTAACTAAAAATTCTGATTTCTGGGATACCACAGACCATAATTCATTGTTCCCTTCAAGTATTTAAATATCCTTGTGACAACTACCAAGTGACTTTGTTTAGGAGCTGACTGATAATGACCTACCATTCCAATAGCTTGCATTATATCAGGACGAGATGTTGTGATGTAGAGAAGACTGCCTATCATTGATCGGTATGTCCTTTGATCAACATCAGGTGAAATATCATATTTACTAAGCTTGCAACCAACCACCATAGGTGTACTAATAGGAGAGGAATCCTCCATCTGAAATTTCTTCAACATCTCTTTCAAATATTTTCCTTGAGAGATAAATATTCCTGCGGAACTCTGATTTACTTGTAAACAAGGAAAGTATGATAGTTCTCCTATCATGGACATCTCAAATTCTGTTTGCATAGAGTTAGCAAACCACTGGACAAATGATTCATTAGTACAACAAAAAATAATATCATCTACATAAACCAAAACAACTAGTAAATTATCACCTTCAGACTTAATGTAGAGATTGTTGTCAACAATACCTTTCTT
>ML804965.1:220954-243223 GCA_009831015.1 Picea engelmannii | reverse complement strand
CCAATCTTGCCACTGGTGCAAAAGTTTCATCAAAGTCCTAACCTTCAACTTGTGCATACCCTTTACAGACCAATATGGATTTATTTCTAACAACTTGTCCTTTTTCATTCATTTTATTCTTGAACACCCATTTGGAACCTATTACATTCTTATATTCAGGTCTAGGGACAAGCTCCCAAGTATTGTTATTCTCAATCTGATCAAGATCCTCATTCATAGCTCTAATCTAATCATCATGCTGGCTGGCTTCATCAAAATTTTTAGGTTCAGTCATAGATAAAAAAACAACATGAGATTGTTCTGAGTCTTTAATCAATTTCCTTATTGTCTGAACTCCTTTATTTATATCTCCAATTATCTTATTTTCAGGATGATTCTTTCTAACAATTCTGAGAGGTGATTTTGCTTCTTTCTGCTGATTTGTGTCAGTCGGAGTATTCAAATATTCATCTGATTCAGATTCTTCTCTTTCTGATCCTTGGACCTATTCATCTTCGTATTCAACTCTATCTTATGTGCTTGGATCAACACTGCTTACATTTTTGACCAAGATTTCTTCATCAACTTTTATGTCTATACAATCAACCAGTTTATGCAGTCTCTTATTGTAACATCTGTATCCTTTACTGTTTGTAGCATAACCCAAGAAGATACCTTCATCATCCTTGTCATCATATTTGCCAATATTTTCATCATTGTTCTTGATATAGCATTTACTCCCAAAGACTTTAAAATGCTTGATTGAAGTAGGTCTTCCAAACCATAGTTCATAAGGAGTCTTGTCACTGTGTGGCCTGAGATGAGATTTGTTAAGGATATGAACAGCTGTATGAATTTCTTCCACCTAATATGACTGAGGTATGTTCCTTTTTGATGAGTGAGATTGTTGTGGTTGGGATTTTCGGTTTTGATCGGAAAAGCCACAGTGTTGTCAATAGACTGTCGACGTTTCGGATCCAAATCATGATCCATATTCAGGACAATGAGCCTGGGTTAAGAAAAAGGGAAGAGCTTGTATAAATAATGGAAGTGTGGGAAATTTTTCTTGTAGGCTGGTATGTTCCTTTCATTCATCATTGATCTTTCCATTTGTTGTACTGATCTATTCTGCCTCTCAACAACTCCATTTTGCTGTGGAGTCCTTGGAATTGTGTACTCTCTTTTGATTCCATGTTTATCAAAGAACTCTTTGAAGTTCCATGAGCTAAACTCTCCTCCTCTATCAGACCTTACTGCCTTCAATCTTTTCCCTGTTTGATTCTCAGTTAAAGCCTTAAACACTTTGAATTTTTCAAATGCTTCAGATTTTTCCTTCAAAAAGGCAACCCATGTTAGTCTAGAATAATCATCAATAATCAACATAAAATAATTTTCTTTTCCTGTACCTTCTTTCCTTGATGGTCCACATAAATCCATATGTACTAACTGGAGAGGTTTTTCTGTTGAAGGAAAGTTTTTAGATTTGAACTGAGTGCGAGTAAGTTTTCCTCTCTGGCAAGGTTTACAAATAGAGTCGTATAGCTTTGATATCTCTGAAAGATCTTTTACTGCCCCATTGTTTCTCAGCTTGATTATATGATCAAAATTTAGGTGTCCAAGTCTCCTATGCCACAACCAACTTTCATCATATTTTCTTAAGTCACATTCTTCTTTTCTTCTTTTAACACATAGACATTGTTTTCTGTTCTTATCCCTTTTGCAACTAGCTGTCCTGAATTCACAGATTTTACTCTACAATCTTTAGAGGTAAAAATGACTTCACATCCTCGGTCACAGACTTGACTGACACTAAGCATATTATGTTTCAGACTTCTACAAAAAACAAATCTTGAGCTTTCCCTTTGCCATTACTCAAACTTACCATTCCTTTACCTTTTATTTTTCCCGGTGCATCATTTCTAAAAGTTACATTTCCTGATTTGCTTTCACTTAGAGTTAGAAACTTACTTTTGTCTCCAGTCATATGTTTGGAACATCCACTGCCAATATACTAGGGATTCTTTTCTCTTTGGTCTGATAACACTAGTCTACACTTGTCATCTTCTTTCTTCTTCCAAATCTTGAAATTTTCAGCAGTAGGATTCGAATCTGGCTTAAAATTCCTTAATCGACAATTTGCAGCTTTATGTCCATAATTACGGAAGATGTAACATTCTGGTTCACTGAATAGAAGATCATAGCGATTTTTATGCTCATAAGTATTGTTATGCTTAACCTGTGTCCTTTTCCCAACCATCACATGATTTATAGCTTGAGTTTCTTTGTTGCTTGGTTGTCTCGATCTTTGTTGTGGAAGATGGTTATTCGTTGAATATCTTGATTGTTCAGATCTAAATCTTAAAGAACAGTTTATAGCTTTGTGACCAAAATTAGAGCAGAAAAAACAATAACCATAGAAAAAACCTTTGTACCTTGAAAAAGTTTGTCTTCTTTGAGGAGGTCGATTTCTTTCATGTCGATAATCTCTCTGATCTACAGATTTAGTTCTGGTACTTTTTCTTTCATTCCTTCTTGGTGGTTGATTCTCTTTCTTTGTTTCTGCAGAGTGACTGTTGTCAATGTTTGAGGATTTGAAAAACTTGATAGGTTATGTATTACTTGGATGATCACTACTTGATCCTTCTTCATACCCCAAGCTAGCTTTCAACTTTGGGTTTCTTTGTTGATCTAGAATGGAGGTTAATCCTTCTGAAGCTTTAATACTTGACAGAGTTTGGTGATACAATGCCTTAAACTTCTCCATCTCTTTTCTGGTTTTTACTATCTCTTCTTCTAGGGCTTCACACCTTTCTTTCTTCTCTGATAACTGTTGTTTCAGTATGTCCTCTATTTTATTTTCCTCTTCTACCCTTACCTTTAATAGGGAAAAGTCTTCATCAGGTTTTTTACCATTCATTTTAAAATGCATCAACAATTGTTTTTGTTTTCTCTTCTTACATCTAAGTCTGTCAATTTCTTCCAAAGCACTGATTAATTCACCTTCCATATCTACCACAGCTTCTTCAACATCCATTTCACCTCATGTGTGCTCATCATCAAGATCTCCCATAGCCATAAGCATAAAATAATTCACTTTGTCTTCACATGATGAATCACTATCTATGTCTTCTGAAGAATTGTCATTATTTGCACACAAACTTTTCTTTTTACTATATTTCTTGAATTTGTACTTATTTTCATCATCAGAGTTTTGGTCCTTTTTCTGATGGGGACACTTCGATGAAAAATGACCTATCTTACCAAAGTTAAAACATTTGAAGGGAAGCTTGCCTTGATATTTTCCTGATCCTTTCTTTAACCTTCTCACAAATTTTGTCTCAATATCATCTAAATCTGAATCAGTATTCTTGTCTGCTTTAAAAGATGTTTCTCTAGTAATGGATTTATCTTTGTTGATTCTCATTTCATACGCAGTTAAAGTTCCTAGGAGTTGATCAATGGACAGAGTTTTAAGATCATTTAGTTCTTCTATTGCAGAAACTTTTGGATTAAATTTATCAAGCAAAGATCTTAAAATCTTCTGAACTAAAATTGATTCTTCAATCTTCTCACCAAGACCCTTCATGGCATTCACAAGTTCTTCAACTCTTAAAAAATGCTTGCTAATTGTTTCATCTTCATTCATCTTTAGTTTTTCAAACTTCAACCTAAATGTTTTAAGTTTGGCATCTTTTACTTTCTCATTTCCTTCATAGCTACTAATAAGTTTATCCCACATTTCTTTGGCAGTTTGAAGATGCATCACCTTTACAAACTCAGCTTCTGCAAGTCCATTCAAGATAGCATTCATTCCCTTAGCATTAAAGCTAAATTCTAACTTATAATCCTTGGAAGCTAGCACAACGGGCTTTATGTATCCAGTCTCTACTACATCCCAAACATCAACACCTAAGGCCATTAGGTATGTTCTAATTCTAACATTCCAGAAGGAAAAATTTGTTCCATCAAACAGAGGAGGCTTAGTGGTTGAAGTCCCTTCATGAATTGTCATGTTTAAGCTTACAGATATACCTTTAGATAAAAGGAACTAGCTCTGATACCAATTGTTGAAATTACTAAGACAACTAAGAGGGGGGGTGAACTAGTTGTTACTGTGCTTAAACAATTTTAAGTCTATTAAACCATTTTTAATCTTTCATCAAGTGACATAAATATTATACATCATATGAACAACATAAATAATGAGCATCAATCACACATATTATATACACAGAGACAGATTTTCACGAGGAAACGCATAAAGGGACAAAACCTCTTCTTCTTCGAAATGATATGCAGTCTTTTAAGTTTTGTACATCATCTATGTTTGAGCACCAACTCAAAGTGAGGCTACTACCTCTGTTTTACAAGCTCCAACTTGTTGAGAGCACCAACTCTCTGGTTTCTCTAGCACCCACTAGAAGGAAGCACCACCTTCCTTAATGTTCCAGCACCAACTGGATGAAAGCACCAACTTCCAGTTACACAGGCTCCAACCTGTATAACAGTGAACACTTGTTCTCCCTTGAACCACCCTGCCACCCTGGTTTCTCTGGGTGCAACCAGATGGAAGCTACAACTCCTTGTGTTCAATCACCCACTTGAACCTCTAAGGACAACAGTCCTCCCTAGCACCACCCTACCTCCCTGATTATAAATAATGATTGAATAACCAACAACACAGATAAATCGATTCTTACCACTTCTTCTCTGTTCTGTAAATCTGGTCTGATTCTAATTGTTTTGTAATTCTTCTCTTCCTCTGTCTATTCTGCAATTCTTCTCTGCTTCAAGTTGTTCTGCAATTCTTCTCTTTCTTCTGTCTATTCCTCATCTGTTATTCATCTCTGAGTTTTATCTCACACTGCGCATATTGTCGGTCACACTGCGCATACTGTAATTTTCCCTTTCTTACATTTCAACTCATTTTTCATTCAGTATAAAATAAACACACACAGTCACTGCGTGTTTCTTTTATACACTACAACCCCTTCAGTTACCCCTCAAATCCCTAGAACAACACTTCAGCAACTGAAACGCCAACCGTCCAAGAACCATGATTCGGTTCTGCTAACTGAATCGTAACTAAACAAATAATCATGAAGAACAACAGTAGCCCTTTGATCAGATTTCCAAGTATCCAACACCGTTGGATTACAAGCACAGGGCCTCGTGTTGATTTTTCCATTTCACATTTCGACATTTTGGCATTTCGGCATTCCTGTGGTGAAGAGTCTCGACTCTTCATGTTACGATTGTCGAAAAGGAGCTTAGCTTGGTGCTAGCTCCTCCCTCTCACATGACCACTGATGGTGACCATAGCCTACACCAAAAGGTGTTTTTTGCATTTCGACATTCCTGTGAAGAAGTGTCTCGACACTCCAAGTCACAATCCCTGAAATGGAGCCAGATCAATGGTCCACAAAACTTCATAATCTTATCCCTTCTTTTCTTAATCGAACGACTGACGAGATTTCGATGTTTTTCCCTTTGAGTCATCGTGACTCCAACATTATAAAATTCATGATCACAAAATCTCCAAAGTGATCGGATGGTTCACATAACCCATTGAGATGGACGGTTGACGGGATTTCGAAGTTTTGCCTTTCGGGTTTTCGAGACTCACAATAGTCCCTTTCGGCATTTCAGAGTTCGAGACTTCGTGATGGTGGAGTTTTTGCTTGTTATGTAAAATCCTGAAATAGAAAGTTCTGATGTGACGTAAACCTTCTAACGTCACACATGGATTGACACGTGTCGAATAGTTTCCATGTGTCACTCTAATTCGTGACTTACATGTGCCTGAAATGTTGAATTATCTTGACACTTGTCATTGCCTTATTGTTCCATGTGTCCTTAGATGACGTGGTTTGTTGATGTGTCTGTTTCGGGATTTTGGGGTTCGCTACTTCAAAGGTTAAAGTTCCTTTGATCTTTGATTTCTCGGTCTGCAAAACTCCGAAATGGAGTCTTTCACATGCTCTGATCTTTCGCATTTTGCGATTTCATCATTCTTGTCATGAGTGTCCTTGACACCTCCAACTCTCGGTATCTGAAACTACGAAATGGAGATCAAGTCATGGTTTCACATTTCACGATTTCATCATTCTTGTTGTGAGTGTCCTTGACAACTCCAACTCTTGGTATCCGAAACTCCAAAATGGAGATTAAGTTGTGGTTTCGCATTTCATGATTTTTTGCTGTGAGTTGCTTCCTTGACTCCTGGAGTTTACACTTCTGATCTTGCCATGCAATCATCGTTGCGCTACTGGTCTTGCCACTTTCTCTTATTCATCATCATTGGGCTGAGCTTGCCATCAATGACAAACAAATACTCTACCTTCTGTCTGCCCGTAATAAATATGCCAACAAGAAGTGGTCCACATACTTACATCGGTTCCACCTCAACATCAAGTATAAAATAGGAAGTACCAACCAATTTTTTGATTGCCTCAGCCAACCTCCATTCGTGGCACTTACCACGGTTCTAGACTCTTGCGGCCATGAGACCTTTGGATGGCCCCACCTCTATGAGACAGACCCTGACTTCTCCACCACCTACCAAATGTTGGGACCAAATTCAGTGGTCGCTAATTTCCATCTTCAGGACAGGTTGTTGTGTCATCTGGGCCATCTTTGTGTTCCATCAAGCAAGCGCACGAAGATGATTTGGGAAGCTCACTAAAGTCATGTGGCAAGACACTTTGGCTTCGAAAAGACTACATGTTAGGATTCTCATCCACCAAGAGGGGCAATGACTGTGTTTTTGTGGTTGTTGATCACTTTTCCAAGATGGCGATTCTGGCCGCCTGCAAGAAGAACATCACTGCAGAGGCCACTGCCAAGCTCTTCTTTGAATGCATCTGAGTACACTTTGGGATCCCACAAACCATTGTCTCAGATCAGGATAGTCGGTTCCTTAGCACATTCTGGTCGAGTCTCTGGTCACTTTTGGATACCAAGCTCACCAAATCCACTGCCTTCCACCCCGAGACAGATGACCAAACTGAGGTCGTCAATCAGATGATCATGCATATCCTATGCATGTACAATTCCAAACACCCCCACACATGGGATGAGGGTCTTCCCTATGTCCATAATAGCTACAAATGAGCCCCTGCATAGCTCAACTGGCCATAGCCCCTTTCAGGTGGGGTTGGGATTCCAACCATTGGGCCCCATGGATGTTGCACTACCATTGGCGAACACCTCGAACGACTCGTCTCCTACTCCACCAAAAGCTGACAAAGCCACATAGTTCATTGAGAGGATCCATCACATCTACCAATAGGTTCAGGATATTTTACAGAAGTCCAATTCCAAGTACAAGCAACACCATGATCAACACCTGGTGCCACATAAGTTTCAGGTGGGCGACAAAGTTTGGTTGCACTTGCAGAAAGAACGCCTTACAGGCCCCCATCGGAAGCTTTTCCCACTCCGGTATGGGCCATACACCATCACCAAGGTTGTGGGTGACAATGCTTTTGCACTCAACATTCCCCCTTTCCTTGGCCTACACCCAATCTTCAACGTGGCTCTCCTTCGACCATATTTCCCACCATTATTGGACACCTAAGAGAGAGCAGAGTAGTTGAAACCAACAGAGCTCAACCCTGACTGTATGCAACAGGCATCCAGTGATCAGATTATGGACACACAGATCAAGGGCACCCAACAGCGAAGGATCCAACTTTATCGAGTTGTCAAAGCAGGGCAGCTCCTGGACCAAGGCAAGTGGTTCACCCAGGGCCAAATTCAGCAGAAATTTCCTCATATGATGGGGGAACTCAATGCAATGGAGACCATTTCTTATTAAGGGGGGAGGATTGATCCATTTGGATTTCGGTGGCCTCCCACCTATTCCAACTGGTTCATTTTGGCAGTTTTCCAGTTTGGTAGTTTTTTTCCTAGTTTTTGGGTCCCTGACTTGTGGGGTTGTTTCGAGGCCCTAAACAATGTTTTTAGGGATCACCAAAATCGAAAATTCCCTTTAATAAATCACAAAAAAATGTGTAGTCCTCGGATAGACCTTTCCAACGGGCTATCATGCGCCTAAAACAGAGATCAGGAGATAGATCCAAGAACTTCTCCACAAGGGGCACATCCGTCCCAACTCATCGCCTTGTGGGAGCCCAATCATACTGGTGCAGAAGAAATATGGAACCTAGCGACTCTGCATTGATTACTGGGCCCTAAATAAAATCACAGTCTAGAACCGATACCCAATTCCCCGAATCGACAACCTCCTTAATCAGCTCACGGGGGCCAAATACTTCAGTAAGATTGATCTAAAGTCTTGCTACAACCAGGTCCCAATAGAACATATAGATGTATGGAAGACCGCCTTCAGATCAAAAGAAAGTCTTTTTGAATGGTTGGTCATGCCCTTTGGTTTGACAAATGCTCCAACAAATTTTATGAGGATGATGGACGATATCTTGTGACCTTTCACCAATACTTTTGTAGTGGTGTATCTGGATGAAATCCTCATCTACAACAAGACTTGGACAGAACACTTGTAGCATATTCAGCAAGTTCTGCACACGCTGCGGAAGCACAAACTATATGCAAACTTGGAAAAATGCTCCTTCTGCATGGACATGGTCCATTACTTAGGCTACACCTTTGATCAACATGGTGTGCATGTGGATCTAGCCAAGATCCAGGTCATCCATAATTGGCCAGCCCCAACCACACTCTCTGAGCTTCGGAGCTTCTTGGGCCTTGCCAATTTCTATCGCAGGTTCATGTTGGGATTCTCTCATATCGCATGGGCCCTCAGCCAAGTAACCAGGGGTGGCGATAAGACAAAATTTGTGTGGGGCCTATCCCAACAACAAGCCTTCGATGACTTGAAGCAACGTTTGTGCTCATTCCCGGTACTTTCATTACTGGACCCGCAACATCCCTTTGAGATCGAGACAAATGCTTCAGACTATGTTGTGGGTGTCGTTCTCACTCAACACAGCCACCTCGTGGAATATCATAGTGAGACACTATCATCTGTTGTCCATAAGTACCCTACTTACGACAAAGAAATGTACTCCATTGTGAAAGCCTCCCGCTAATGGAGACATTACATTCTGGGGAAGGAGACAGTCATCCACACTGATCACAAGACACTATAGTTCATGTAGACCCAAGGCAAATTGCAGAATGACCGCCATCAGAAGTGGTCCACATAATTACAGTAGTTCCACCTCAACATCAAGTATAAAATAAGAAGTACCCACCTATTTGTTGATTGCCTCCGTCGACCTCCAGTGGCGGCACACACCATGGTGCTAGACTCTTGTGGCCATGAGACCTCTGGATGGACCCACCTCTATGAGACAAACCCTGACTTCTCCACCACCTACCAAATGTTGGGAGAAAACTCAGTGGTTGCTAATTTCCATCTTTAGGATGGACTATTGTGTCATTTGGGCCATCTCTGCGTTCCATCAAGAGAGTGCATGAAGCTAATTTGGGAAGCTCACTACAGTCGGGTGGTAGGACACTTTGGCGTCGAAAAGATAGTGGCAGTGCTGCAAAAACATTTCTGCTGGCCGAAACTTCGACAGGATGTTGACAAGTATATCAAGTCCTACACCACCTATGCTATTGCCAAACCGACCATTAAGAAACAGGGCCTATACACCCCTCTTCCTACTCCTGACAAGTCGTGGGAATCCATCTCCATGGACTACATGTCAGGCCTCTCATCCACAAAGAGGGGCAATGACTGTTTTTTTGTGGTTGTTGATTGCTTTTCCAAGATGGCGATTCTGACTACCTGCAAGTAGAACATCACTGCAGAGGCCATTGCCAAGCTCTTCTTTGAATGCATCTGGGTACACTTTGGGGTCCCACAAACCATTGTCTCAGATCAGGATAGTTGGTTCCTCAGCACATTTCGGTCGAGCCTTTGGTCACTGTTGGATACCAAGATCACCAAATCCATTGCCTTCCACCCCGAGACAGATGGCCAAACTGAGGTCGTCAATCAGATGATCATGCATATCCTGCACATGTACAATTCCAAACACCCCCGCACATGGGATGAGAATCTTCCCTATGTCCAACATAGATACAACTGAGCCCTGCATAGCTCAATTGGCCACAGCCGCTTTCAGGTGGGGTTGGGATTCCAACCATTGGGCCCCATGGATGTTGCACTACCCCTGGCGAACACCTCGACTGAATCGTCTCCTACTCCACTAGAAGCTGACAAATCCACATGGTTCATTGAGAGGATCCATCACATCCGCAAATAGGTTCATGATATTTTACAGAATTCCAATGCCAAGTACAAGCAACGCCGTGATCAACACTAGATGCCACATAAGTTTTAGGTGGGCGACAAAGTTTGGTTGCACTTGTAGAAAGAACATCTTACAGGGCCCCATAGGAATCTTCGACCACTCCGGTATGGTCCATACATCATCACTAAGGTTGTGGGTGGCAATGCTTTTGTGCTCAACATTCCTCCTTTCCTTGGCTTGCACCTAGTCTTCAACGTGGCTCTCCTTCGACCATATTTCCCACCATTATTGGACACCTCAGAGATAGCAGAGTAGTTGACACCAATAGAGCTCAACCCTGACTGCATGAAACATACATCCAGTGATCAGATTGTGGACACACAGATCAAGGGCATCCGACAGCAAAGGATCCAACTTTATCGAGTTGTCAAAGCAAGGCAGCTCCTGGACCAAGGCAAGTGGCTCACCCAGGGCCAAATTCAGCAGAAATTTCCTCATCTGATGGGGGAACTCAACGCAATGGAGATCATTGCTTCCTAAGGAGGGAGGATTGATCCATATGTATTTCGGTGGCCTCCCACGTATTCCAGCTAGTTCATTTTGGTAGTTTTCCAGTTTGACAATTGTTTTCCTAGTTTTCGGGTCCCCGACTTGCGGGGCCGTTTTGAGGCCCTAAACAACGTTTTTAGGGATCTCCACAGTCGAAAATGCCCATTACTACATCATAACAAAATGTGTATTCCTCGGATAGACCTTTCCAACGGGCTATCGTGAGCCTAAAACATAGATAGTATGCAAAAGTTACAACCCTGGGAAGTTGACCGACTAACTTACCCAAACGAGGCCCACATGACTTTTGACGCTTCATCTCCTAGGGTTAGGTTTTTGGATGTCTGGGGTTTTTGACATTACTGTTTATTGTAAAAAGTCTTTAGAGCCTCATTGTAATCATCTTCTTGTGATTGAGCACAGCCATCACATCTCTTCTCAGAGATAAGCCGCCACCATTCCAACAAGCTTTTTTTCCGCTGCATTTTACAGTTTCAGTTTATTTCCCTATTGAATAGAAAACCAGTTTTACTGTATCTCTATTATTATGTGTTAAGCATATTTTAATAATCTATATTCATTTCATTCTGCTCATAAAATCTGGATCACCTTGCGCATTAAAAGTTTGGAAGTGAACTGTCAGTCTTTGAGATCTCTAGTTTTTCCACAACACTCACAACCAGTTTCCATCAACCAGACCTCAACAATTTATTTCCTGGGAATCTCATATGATGTGGAGGGGGATCATGGAGAAACACCTATGTAATTGGAAGAATATATACCACCTCATGGAGGTGACCAGGAAGTCCCGAAAAATGAATCTGCTCATAATTAATATGTAGTCAGTTTGTAAAAGAAATATGTAGTCAATTTGTTTGGAGTTTGATAAGGAAATGCATGGGTCCAGTAGTATGACGGTTATAGGTGAATCCACAGGCTTAGATCCTAATGATCCGAAAAATCCTCAGATGTTGATAATTTAAAATACACATATACATCTACTTGATCTTCGAAATAAAATGATTGCCTAACAGTTTTGCAATTACATGTGAAATACTTATCTAGCCATTTCCACTTTAATGATAAATGACTTGAAAATAAATGAACTTGAAATGAACAACAATCATATAATCACATACACAAGTTGAAAAAAAATCAAAGTTCACCCAAATTGGGCTACCTCTCCGGGTCCACTTCCAATAGAGACTTTTTTTATTAATGCTCAAATGCTTGTGTTTTACAATGACCTTTTTACATGTTGCTCAAATGCAAAAATGGAATACATTGTTGAGTTCATGGTGAAAAATCGTGCAAAAATGATATAAAATACTTGAAATTCCATCAAGGTGACCCCGACACGCTTTATGGTGTAGCCTCATACCCTTCATATGCTTTACGGTGTAGCCCCATACCCTTTGTACACTTGGCATGATTTACGAGACTAAAATCTCTACATAAAATGGTGTGTGTACAACCTTGGAATGCGTCCAATTAAATAGGCCGTCCCTCTAACCTTCCTAAAATTTATGACATGCTTTTAATGTGATTTGGTTGGTATTATAACCAAATCCAAATTTCTAGGCACGCCTTAAGTATTATTAAAATTATAGATTATAATAATCTAATAATAAAGGATAGTTGGTTAACTTAAATTTGTTAAGTTGATGCATGGTCAAGGGTTCTATTTCCCACCGACCGCAACCTTTTACCATATATAACCACCCGAAACTTTAGTATATAGTTAAAGCTCCATGCGATTTTAGAACGGATATACATATATATTGTTACAACTATTCTTTCACGAATCTTCAGTTATGGGTTATATTGTTATAACAATACAAAATTACAATATATGGTTTAAACGACTCTAACCACACGAAACTTTAGTATATAGTTAAAGCTCCATGTGATTTTAGAACGGATATACATATATATTGTTACAACTATTCCTTCGCGAATCTTCAGTTATGGGTTATATTGTTATAACAATACAACATTACAATATATGGTTTAAACGACTCTAACCACCCGAAACTTTAGTATATAGTTAAAGCTCCATGCAATTTTAGAACGGATATACATATATATTGTTACAACTATTCCTTCGTGAATCTTCAGTTATGGGTTATATTGTTATAACAATACAACATTATAATATATGGTTTAAATGACTCCCGTCGGTTTATGAGTTGAGCCCCCTCCTCCATTCTAGGTGTTGATCATATCGTATATGTGAAGACCAAGGTTCAAGGGCTTAGGCCCTCGGCCCTTTGGCACCCATATATTACTTTACATTAATTTAAATATTTAATATGTCACATGTTAATCAGAGCTCATGTGGTGGCTCGTTGGTGTGGAGGGTTATGTGAAGAAATTTGTTGGCTTTGGAGGTCATGGGCTTGAACCCTCTTGATTCCATAATATTTTATATTACCAAACCAATATTGGCCAATGGGGGGTTGCCACGTGGTAGCCTTTCATTGGCTCTTTCAAATCAATATTGGTCAATGGGGGTTGCCACGTGATAGCTTCTCATTGGCTCTTTCAATGCCACACGTCAAATTATGATTGGAGCCATTTGTCATCCGTCAATTGTACCACCTGTACCTTGCCCAGTCACTGTTAATTAGGTGCTATGTGCCACCTCCTTAATTTTCCCATGTACTTTGACTTGGGTTGACTGGAACTTTGACCGTTGATAACTTTTGCATACAAGTTCTGTTTAACGAACTGTTTGTATCGTTGGAATGCTAACGACGATCTCTAACATTGATAGCATTTTCAAGATATTTTAGGACACTTTATTTTTTAGCATTCTTGAACCATTCTTGATCTCTGTGGATGTTTCAGATCTTTTTGGACCTCTGTGATCATTCTCGGATCCTCTTGGATCACCTGAATTTTTTAATATCCTTTGACTATGTTGTTTTCCTCAGAACAACCCTCTATTTAATATAAAAATCCAGTTCAGTTAAAAAAATTGTTTACTCTTTTGCATTTTGTCCCATTCTTTGTCTTTCTAAATAAGGGTAAAAAATAAGATGACAAGAAAACATGAAAACAATATTTGATTTTTATACATACATGATGTGATATAAGGTTAGATAGAATTGTCCTTTTTGGATATTCTTTTCCTCGAAGCGAGGGAGGTATGAACACACTCTAAAGTGTCATCATTGAGCTCTAAGCTTGCTCAAGGGTGTATTGCTAAATTATTACATGTGTCTATATACAAGGTTAAGATAGATCTAAGCTAGCTATAGGACAATAAAATGTATATGGTTATGTAATGTTCAAGTGTTATTGAGACATCACTAATGCACATTTTGTTATTATACTACTATAACACTAATATGACAATGGAAAATGCAATTGAATTGTAACATGATAATGTAAAGTTGTTTAAACATAATGCACATGTGTTTAAACTCTCTTACAACATCTTATGTAACACCTTGTTTCACCCAGTTTGTAAAAATAACTGGACTGGCCAAGAACTATGGAAAACTCAGAAATGTGAATGTGTGATGTGAATGGACCTTGTGGAAAAGGTCGATGAATGTGAACAATATTATATATATATATATATATATATATATATATATATATATATTGCAGGACTGCTGAGTGGGGATATGCTGAAAAAGAGACCACAATGGATAGAGAAAGGTGGTGGAAGGCACCTAGAATGGTGGCGTTAACTTCCACCGAAAAAAATACCGTATTTGGACTTCACTGGCCCGAAGAACCAAGAGCGGATCGCTGGCCCCGAATTAAATGTCTCACAGACTGGTAGGTAGATGGCTCCTCATGAATTAATGAGGGATGGGGGGGTGAACCACCCATCCGTAGAGCCGTCGGGCCTGACCAGTGCGAGGGAAGCGCCACACGCAACCTCGCGAGAGGATAAGGCATGAGGGAGAAGCGATTGGGGCAGACACGAGGGGAGGAGGAGAAATCTGAAAATACGCAAAGTGAGTGATAGCAGAGAAGGGGGAGAGTAACCCGTGTTCTCTATCACTGGCAAACCGAGACACAGTCTCGCAGTATCGTGGTCTCAGCTCGGGGGTGGCTAGTGGTAAATCCCATCAGAATCACTGAGCCTACGGTTGGGTGGAAACGAGCACCCCTCTCAGTAGTTGCACTCACTTCTGGTGTTATTTCTAATAAGTGTTTTACATCTTGCATCTTAAAATTCCTATGCTGACATATATGCTCATAAACTGTGAAATTGTGAATGATTACAGTATAAGACTGTCTGTGCAGTGTTTTGATAAGAAATGGTAGATGTATGCTTGTAACAGAAAAACCATGCATGTCTTATGTTGATAGATAAATTTATTTATGCGTAAGTTGAACCAAGTTAGACTTCCAGTCCGTTCTCGGGAATTTGTTTCCCCTTATCTGTCTCCAGGAATGCCCCGGAATAGATCTCTCCACAAAGATACCCTTCTTGGGAAAAGTTTACCAAGAACCTGGAAAAAAGGCTTGAATGCGCAAGTCTTAGCAACCCTGTACGAGGAAGAATGATCCTCTTGAAATCCTGAAGTAGCAGTGTAGGGATAAGTATCGATCGATGGACAAGATCCTATCGGAATATCTACGGTCATTCATGACTATTAGATTGGCGGAACAAACAAGGGCATTACATGCCTTACCCCTTTTCTTTTATCTTCATGAGTAGCGAGGAAACTGGGACCGTAGATCCCCAAGGATTATGGGAGTATCTAGACCGTTGGCTTTTCCCCATCCAGAGAGTAGGGGGAGAGTGCACGACATGGGACAGATCTGAGCTGTCAGATCTTAGCTAGAAAACCCGACAACTGTTGGATCTGTTAGGAGATGCATGAGGGTTAAGACCTCATGAACAAGGGAGAAAGTCCCGAGAGAGGAGTTGGTATCGGGGATTTGGAGTTCGAGATTTCGGGAGTCCTGATGACAAGAGATCGGGATACTCCATGGTGAAAGTCTCGATATAGATCTAGACCGTCCATCCGTGAAGGACACGTGGCGGAGATCGAGAGTCCATCTATATTTCGGATACTGGGGATTCGAGTTGACAAAGGATTTGCGTCACTGGGGGTCACAAGTCGCAAAATCGCGAAAACAATCTAGAGCATCCATCCGTGAAGGACATGTGGCAGAGATCGAGAGTCCATCGGTATTTCGGATACTGGGGATTCGAGTTGACAAATGATTTGCATCACTAGGGGTCGCAAGTCGCGAAATCGTGAAACAACGAGGACCGTCCCTCTGAGGGAGGATACGTGGCAGTAATCCAGGATCTCGGGAGAATCCCGAAAGAAAGAGCCCATCGGGATTTTGCAAATCGGGAGTTCAGGAGTCCCGTTGACAAGAGGTCGAACTCTCGTGATTGATAACTCCTGAAACTTCGACTGGTGAATTCCCAAAATGTTAGCATATGTTTAAGTCTCGATTAATGGACGAGGTCCTCTTGGAGGATCCAAGGTCCATAACAACCGTTGGATGTGGGGAAGGAACGTGGATGAGAGTTCCTCGACCCCTCTCTGCCTTTGCAAGCAATGCACGAACATGATCCCTTCGGAGGATCCAAGGTCTGTAATGACCGTTATATTTGAGGAAGAGACGTAGGCATTAATGCCATGACCCTTTTTCCCTTGCAAGAGATGAAGGAATCGGGACCGTAGACCCCATGGTCCATGAAAGTACTTGGACCATCCATCTATAGAGTATACGTGGCTGCTGGTAAGCGCTTCGGTGTTTCGGCTTCCAGGAAACCAAAGGGAAAGAACCCTTGTCTTCGCGAGTTGCGAAATCCCAATCACCGAAACCCCGAAATGGTGAGAGGTGTGAATGAGGTTAAGGAAAGCCGGGATTTGATCGTGACCGTTGATCATCCCGAAAAGATCACGACCGTTGATCTTGGCTGAAGGTCGTTTCCGTCCATTGGAGGGACATGTGGCTGTCGGTCGACGTTTCGGCGTTTCGGCATCTGGGAAACCAGAGGGATAGAAAACCTTGCCCCCGCGATTCGTGAAATCTCGATGCCCGAAATCCTGATACGCGCTGTAGTGGAGAGGAGAAGTACCGAAAGAATCTGGACCGTCCATCAGAGGAGACGCGTGGTGAGCGGTCAGAGTTTTGGGAAAAGTCTCGAAATCCCGTGGACTATTGGATCCACACTCTTAAGAGCCATCGATCTCTTACACGAATTTCCATAACGAAATTCAGAGATTTAAATGACAAGGAGTCTTGGAGTCGTTGTAGTTCGAACTCCCGAGTACCGAAATCCTGAAAGGATCCATACCATCGAATCAGAGGAGGCTTACAGCGGTTGATCTCCCTTTGGAGGGAAACTTGGGAGACTTCGTGGTTTTCGTGGATTTGAATGGGAAAGAAAGAAGTCATGCATCATGATTTCCCGAATCGCGAAAGGCCGGTAAGGGCTTTTCCGATTTAAGCACGTTGTCACAGAATGTGGTCACGAGGACAAGACCCAAACAGGAAACTTGTACTCGCTAGCTCTTTCAAGATTCGACACTTCGCTGTGTGGGGGTTTGCAGAGTCGAAAGACTCGACGCTCTGGTAGCGCTGAGTCGCGAAGAGTGAAAGGATGCCGTATTTTTTCGACCTGTGGTCGTGACCCGTGATCCTATGGGAACAGATGAGGGAAGAGCTAGCTTACGCTAGACCTCCGTAGACATTTCGGGGGTCTGATCGTTGAGAAATCGATGAAAAATTCGATTTCCATAGTGGGTATCTGACAAATTGGTATCAGAGCATGGTTACAACACTCGACCTGCTTGGGCTCATGAACGAGTTGCGCAGAAGCTCCGTTCGGAACACTCTTAAAAAGAGTAACCCTCTATCTTAACCCTCTTAATTCAAAAAAGTCAAAGTTTGAAATGAAAACCCGACTGTGTATGCATGTGAAAGAAATATGAATTTTGCGTGGGTTATAAAAATGGATATAACTATTGACTAACAACCAACATTTGTCTTTGAACATAAGCGGAAGATCAACCGCAGGAAATTATCAACACATAGTATGGTGACTCACCATGAAGTGGGAGAGGGATCCCACAATAGAGACGAAGAGTCTGACGATAGAAGGGCAGTAGGGACCTCTCCAGAATTAGCCGAGACTATGAGGAGTCTCATGGTTGAATTAAAAAGCTGCAAGGTTGACAATGAAAGGATGATGAAAGAACAAGAAAAACAAACAGAAATTAACACAGTTTTACTGCAGAGTTTATCCGAAGACAAATGCAGCATGAACCTGAAACTCAGAAACATGGTCATATCTGTGGCCACACTGAGAGGAGCACCTCGAAAAAGGTCCACCCCAGAGGTAAAGGACCAGTGCTGAGTGATTCCTCTGAGAAGGAAGCTAGCGATTCAGAGGGCTCTTCTAGCAGTAGAACCAATTCCTATCCCCCAAAAAAACATAAGAAGCAAAAGTCTTCCAAAGGTCAAAAATTTGAAGAATTTAGAAAGGCCAAACCACCCTCCTTCGACGGTGAAATAAAGAAGGGAGAGGAAGCAGAGGCCTGGCTGCTTATAATAAAGAAGTATTTCAGAGTCCATGACTTTTCAGAAAATATGAAGGCCCGAGTGGCCACCTTTAACTTGAACAGAAAAGCTTCCATTTGGTGGGAAGACCTTAAGAATGTGAAAGGGGTTCGCAAAGAGGACCTGTCTTGGAAACAATTTGAGAAGTACTTCCGGAAGAAGTATCTGTCGGAAAAATATTTCGACGAAAAGACTAAAGAGTTTTATGAACTCAAACTGGGACAACTTACTATAGAAGAACATGTTAATAGATTCCTTGACTTGTTGAGGTATGTACCTTATATAAAAGCATAAAAGGCAAAGGTGCAACGCTTCATCAGTGGGCTACCCAAGGAATATCGAAACAGAATTGAATTTGATGAACCAAAGACCCTAGAAGGCACCATTCGAAAGGCAACCTATTGTCATGAACAGTTTGGGCATCGAGCAGAACCTCATGAAGGATGGAAACCGAAGAATAGTTCAAGATTTCAGAAAAAGGGGATCAAATCCCCAGGATTGAAGAACTACAAGAAGAACCCAAGAATGAACTTTCCAGCCCGGAGTGTACACCAGCAGAACTTTCCCTCATCGAGTGAAAATAAAACTTCTGGACCTATACCTGTGAAGGTGGATAACACCAAGAGAGAACCTCATAAATGTTGGGGTTACGGAGAAGAACATCTCCTGAGAGACTGTCCACACCGACAACAGAATAGTCAGAGGATTTATAACATCCAGGAAACTACCACCGTCAATGATGTGGCCAGGAGTGTGCCACAAATTTATGCAGCCTTGGATAATAACCAAGCTAACCATCAAGCTTTAGTAGTGGAAATAGAAGGTATGATTTTCAACCATCTAGTGTCTGTTTTGATTGACCTTGGTTCAAATTTGAGTTATATAGCCCCTAAAGCTATTGATAAGTGTAAACTACAGCCACAAAAACATACCAAGCCATGGTTGGTACAGTTAGCCACTGGCACCAAAAGGAAGATAGCAGAGGTTATACCAGCCTACCAATTAATGTTGGGTGAATTCCCCACCCAAGCAACCCTTAACATATTACCCCTGGGATCATATGATCTGTTGATCGGTATGGACTGGCTAGCCGCCCATAAAGCCAGACTGGACTTTTACCATAAAACCTTAGAGTGTGTAAGTAAAGAAGGGAGAAGAATAACCCTTCAAGGGATCCGAAAACCCGTCTTGGTGAGACAAAATATCAGCCCTGCAAATGAGAAAGTATTTCTGAAAGGGATGTCCCCTATATGCATTACAGGTGTTGAAAACAATCGAAGGTGATAAACCAAGCCCTGACGATCACCCTATCCTGAGAGAATACAGAGATGTGTTTCTGGAAGAGGTAACGGGTCTACCTCCAAGGAGGGACATAGACTTCTCGATAGAACTTGCACCAGGAGCGGTGACGGTGTCTAGGACACCCTACCGGATGAGCACACCCGAGTTAGTTGAACTCAAATTGCAATTAAAAGAAATGATGGATAAAGGCTATATTCGACCCAGCGTGTCTCCATGGGGAGCACCAGTCCTGTTTGTGAAAAAGAAGGACGACACCCTTAGATTGTGTATAGATTATAGACAACTCAATAAGGTAACCATAAAGAACAAGTACCCTTTACCCAGGATCGATGATCTGTTCGATCAATTGGGAGGCACGTCTATTTTCTCAAAGATCGACTTGAGGTCAGGATACCATCAAGTCCGAATCAAGGATGAAGACATTCATAAAACTGCCTTCCGGACACGGTATGGTCACTATGAGTTTGTGGTAGTGCCATTTGGGTTAACCAATGCCCCTGCCACTTTTATGTGCTTGATGAACAATGTACTCAGTAAATTTCTAGATAAATTTGTGCTAGTTTTTATTGATGACATATTAATCTACTCTAAGAATAGAGAAGAGCATGAAGAGCATCTTAGACTTGTGCTGCAAGTGCTAAGAGAACATTAGATCTATGCCAAATTCAGTAAATGTGAATTCTTCTAGAAGGAAATACATTACTTAGGCCATGTTCTCTCCGAAGAAGGAGTAGCGGTAGACCCTGACAAAATCAGGTCTATCATGGAATGGCCTACCCCAAAGGATGTTTCAGATATCAAATCCTTTATGGGATTAGCAGGATACTATAGGATATTTATAAAAGGATTCTCCAAGATTGGTTGTCCAATCACTGCCCTCCAAAAGAAGGGGACAAAATTCCTGTGGACACAGAAATGTGAAGAAAGATTTCAAACCTTGAAACATCTACTGACCCATGCACCCGTACTAAAGATCTCCAATCCAGAAGCTGACTTCCTCGTGTGCACAGATGCCTGTAAGGAAGGGCTCGGAGGAGTCCTTATGCAGGAAGGAAGTGTGATATGCTATGAATCCCAAAAATTGAACGAGCATGAAGTCAATTATGTGACCCATGATCTAGAACTGGCTGCCATAGTGCATGCCTTGAAAATGTGGAGGCATTACCTCCTGGGAAGAAAATTTGTACTTGTGAAAGATCACTGTGGATTGTGATACATGTTTGATCAACAAAAGCTCAATGCTAGACAAGCTAGGTGGATGGCCCTCCTTAGCGAATTTGATTTCAAAATCAAACACATTAAAGGAAAGGAAAATAGGGTGGCCAATGCCCTTAACAGAAGTATGAAAACAATTCACCTGACAACGGTGAGCACCTGTGAGACAGAAGTCAAGGAAAGAATCAGAAACGCACAAGAAACAGATCCCTTCGTCCAGACCATGGCCATGTACCTACAACAAGAACCCACCAGAGTAAAATATGAAGGCTACCAGATGACCAAAGGAGGTCTGCTCACTTACAGAAATAGACTGTATATTCCAAATTGTGACGACTTGAAGAGGTTCATACTGGATGAACTACATAAAACACCCTATTCCGATCATCCAGGATACCAGAAAGTGATCACTGCCACCAGGAGACAATTTTGTTGGCTTGGAATGAAGAAAGACATAGCCGAGTACTTAGCCAAATGCATAGAGTGGTAGTAGGTTAAAGCAGAACATCGACACCTAACAGGATTATTGGAACCTTTACCAATCCCAGAATGGAAATGGGAAACCATCTCCATGGATTTCATCACTGGATTACCAACCTCAACCAAACAGAATGATGCCATTATGGTAGTGGTGGATAAATTGAGCAAGTCTACTCATTTCATCCCTGTCAAATCAACCTGCAAAGCAATCAATATCGCCCAAGTGTTCATGAAGAATATATTCAAACTGCATGGTATGCTGAAAGAGATCGTGTCTGACAGAGACACGAAATTTACCTCTAACTTTTGGAAATCATTGATGGCTGGTTTAGAGACCAAATTTCTGTTTAGCACCACCTATCACCCTCAAACCGATGGACAGACGGAAAGAGTGAACCAAGTACTCGAAGACATGCTAAGAATGCATGTAATGCATCAACCCAAGAAGTGGGAAGACTACCTATCGCTGGTAGAATTCGCCTACAACAACGGCTACCAAGCATCCTTAAAGATGAGTCCCTTCAAAGTCCTCTATGGTAGATTGTGTAATACTCCAGTCAACTAGAGTAATCCCGTAAACAGGATTTCTTTTGGACCCGACATGTTGAAAGAAATGGAACAGCAGGTGACTCAGACAAAACAAAACCTGAAGGTCGCTCAAAACCGACGGAAAAGTTATGCCGACCAAAAGAGAACTCCAAGAGGGTTCAAAGCGAGAGATCACGTATATCTCAGAGTTAGGCCCAGGAAGAGTGCTTTGAAAATGGGAGCTTGTGCCAAGTCGACACCTCGGTATTGTCGACCCTTTGAGGTTCTAGATAGAGTGGGACCTGTAGCCTATAGGATAGCACTTCCTCCCACAGTAAAAGCACATAATGTTTTCCATGTTTCATTATTGAAGAAATATGTACATGATGCTAACCATATAATTGACTGGTCTGTG
>ML804965.1:196089-212551 GCA_009831015.1 Picea engelmannii | reverse complement strand
GGGTAAGGGCACCCCCTCATACAAACAGGTAGTGGTAGACAGAGGGAAAGGGCCAAGGGGCGTATTTTTCAAGGCACCAATGATAGGCACCTCGGGATCAGACCCAGGGAAAGGTCTGGAAAGGAACTAGGGAAAAAATGAGAGCATGGAAGAGGAAGCCAAGGAAACCCAGAGAGAAACGCAAGACACAATAAAGACCAACCTGACAGAAGGGTGCAACCCATGCAAACCCAAAACAACAATGATACCAAAGGTGGTACTGGTTGATCCACAAACACAACTCTATAGAGATAAGATGAAGACGCATGCACTAATTTGCAAGTTTATGGGCTTGTGGCCCATAGAAAGAACGTTGTGCAACTGGATTAAATACCACTGGAAGCCGAATGGGGAAGTGGAGCTCCACCTAGGCTCGAAAGGCTTCTTTACAACCGTCTTCATCAACCTGGAGACGGTCAAGAATGCTCCCGAAGTGATCTTTAGATTAGATGTTTTGTGTCCACTTCGGGACTTCGACATTCGGGACTTCGGGACTTTGGGAAAGTGTTGGTGGTAAAACTCCCGAAGTAATTCTCCCAGAGTGACGTAACTTACTTATGTCACTTGTTGACATGGCACGAGCCAATTTCCTCTTGACACTTGTCATCATCTGATTATTCCATGTGTATTTGTTGACGCGGTCTGCTGACATGGTCTGCCACATGTCCTTGCTAACGTTGTCTTCCACATGTCCTTGTAGATGTGGTTTGCCACATGTCCATGCTGACGTGGTCTGCTGACGTGGTCTGCTGACATGGTCTGCAGCATGTCCTTGCTGACGTGGTCTGCTAACCAACAACCCTGATCCAACGGTCATCGTATGTCCTCCAAATCCGATGGTCCTTATTCATTTCGGATTTTCGGTCTTCGGGTATTTCAAATCTCAAACTGAATTCTTAAATTGAGATTTCTTCGGATCGTAACCTCCTTGCAACTTTAGACCCGAACTAAATGTTGTTCGTCGATCATGATCTTTGATCAACGACTCGATCTTATCTGCGATGCTTCTATGCCTTGGTTTAAATCTAACGACCCTCCAACTTTGCTTATCTTATCCTTCCACTTTAGAATGATCCGACGACTGACGAAAATTCGGATAATCGAATTCTCAAACTTTGTGCCCCGTTTATCCTATCCGTCACTTAACGTGATCCGACGACTGATGGATATTCGGGTGATCAAGATCTCAGATCTCAACCCTTGCTTATCCTATCCTTCCACTCAAAATGATCTGATAGCTGATGGGAATTCGGGTTTGATCTGACGACTGATGGGTATTCGGATAATCAAACTCTCAGCCCTTTTACCTCGCTTAACCTATCCTTCCACTTTAAAATGATTCGACGAATGACAGGAATTCGGGTCTGATCCAACGACTGACGTGTATTCAGATAATCGAATTCTCAACTGTTTTTCCCCGCTTATCCTATCCTTCCACTTAAAGTGATGCAACAGTTATGAAAACACTTGAAGCAGATCAATGGTCGATGATGATTGCAGAACCACAACTTGCGAGTGATTTAACTCGACACCCAAACTTTGCAATTTGAAGTTGTGCATTGTTGGTGAGTCAACCACAGTCATCGATATCCGAGTCTATGAGATCTGACGATTTAGACCAATTGCGAGATTGGAACTAACGAGTCGTTTAATTCTCCTTTTGATCTCCACAATTTATCCCTGCCGTTGATCTGACTCGGAGATCCGATGGTCACGATCCTCCAACGATCCTCAAGCCCACGACCACTCATATGACCGACGTCCGTAATATTTAGACGATCAACACGGTTAATTTCTTGATCGAACGACTGATGAGGCTTCTCACTCTGATCAGATGGCTGCTAGGGTTTCTCACCTTGAGCTTACGCTTTTCCTTCCGTGCTTTGATCTCTGCATTTGCTAACCCTCCTGCGCTTTAATAACTATTTGTGCATTATTTTATGCACTGATAGTCAGTCTCTAATTCTCCCGAGCTTTGATCATAGGAACATTGTTGATCCTATTGTGATCAACAATAATTACGAATTGCTTCAGCCTTAAGGTGATGTTCTTTTGTCGATCTTTAGTATACTTTTCCTCTTGAGATTAACCTTGTTGCTCTGCTTATTGTTTGACATTCTCTTTCCATCATTGACCCTTCATTACACATGGAGAGACCTTATTGGCCATCTTGACACTAATGCCAATTGTATAACTGATCATGATTGATTCATGTTGCCATCATAACAAATTATCATGACTGTTGACATCAATGACAACACATGAATGACAATATGTTCAACAATCTCCCCCTTTGTCAATGAGGGCAACACATTAACTTCATACACAAACTCCCCCTATGATGATGCTTTTGTCTATGAAGTTCTTTATGAAGTTACTCCCCCCCTTTGACATCTATGTAGTGAAAACCTCTTTAAGCATGCACCCTTGTTGAAAACAAATTTACCCATTTCTTGGTCAAACTTTCCCCTCATTTGCTAACCATATTAGTTGATCTAAAACCTTAAAATAAATATATAATTAACATGGAAAATAAAAATAAAAACCCTTAAACCAATTTTTAAAAACGAGCAAAACTAGCTAAGAAATAAGAAAAAATAGTGAGAAATGAAAAATTTAGAAATATAATCAATAATGAAACAAAAAGAAGTAATGAAGAGGGAGAAAAAGAGTTGCCTTTGTTGCAATACTCTTGTCTTTCTCTACATTCATGGCAATTAGTATTTCATTATGTTATACAAGAACCTCTTCTTTCTCTTCTCTCATGTAAAATGTAATATACCCTTTGTCCCAACATCGGAACAAGGTTTGCTGCTATACTAATTCAATGATCGAAACTATATATAAAACAAATTTCCCCATAATATAAAACTATTTTAAAACCCTTTCTCTTAGAGTTTGGCATTAGAACTCCAGTTTCAAAGCTAAAGTTGAAAGAGATAATTTTCAACTATTTTAATTATGTAGATTTTTTTTTAATTTTTACTACTTTATGTAAACGTGTAAATTTTATCATCACACAAATGCATAATGATGCCGATGATGTACAAAGATTTCAGACATTACTCCGAACCGTCCGTCAATTGTGTTAGGGTGGGGTCGTGTTGTGTTGTCTGGTAATGTATGATGCACCCCCCCACATAACAACGGTCAGTGCTACCTTGAAAATATAAGTCGACAACAATTAAAGGCTGTCCGACAATGTTGACATGATATCTAATCCCACGTACGTCTCTTAGTGGGATAAACACTATGCATTGTAAAGCTCATCATGCCCTTATTTGAGGGTCAAATTGCTTGTTGTACCATCTCAAAATCTTGTTGTTTTATCTCAGAATTATACCCCCATATAACATTGCAGCTAAGTTGGCCTTTCCTAAGAAAATATCAACATTTTAGATGTCCTTCATGCCCCTAAAAAGAAACATAATTTGAGAAAAGCACTTGTTGCCCCAATTATCTATGCAACAAATAATATGATAACATAGATTTTTTCTAATAATACCATGCCATAAGAAGAGTTGCAAGAAGGGGAAGTAGGAACATTGACCAACAGTAGGCCTGAAACTAAGTACATCCCCTTCCACATCTCAATGAATATAATGGGTAATATTTCCCATTCCCTATTTAATTGATGGGGCTGCGTGCCCAAATCTCATGTCCAAAATCATTATGGAGTTGTTCAATCTCTCTTGTAATGACGAAGTTAGTAGCAATTTAATGTTTAATAAAAAGGTCTAACCAACCTTTGACCAAATTAAAGACCTCACCATTGTCATGTGTGCACATCTCGAAGTTTGCACTACTTACAATTTTGAGGTGGTTGACATGGAGGTAGAAAACTATTATATTATCCCGGGATGGTAATGGAAATCTATGTACTATTGGCTATATCAATTTAGATGGGACTCATATGATGTTCCCAGAGATTGGAAAAATATTATCATCTTAAAAGATTCAAGGACCATCCCATATACTAAAGCATTCCTAACTCCAATTTTGACTACATCTAAACTAGTTTAGGTACATATTCTAAATTCTTCAAAGAAGATGATATCTGTATTTTCCAACAGAGTTCCAGATCAAATCTAGCATTTGTAGTTTGATAGATCCTCTTGTAGTGAAGGTGATGGTGTCGGTATAATTTTATATTCTCCATTGAGAAAAGCTCATGAATTTTCTTTTTACTTGAATTTTTTATGTACTAATAACATTGCCAAGTTTGAAGCTTCCTACTTAGGCATAGAATAAGCCTTAGATCTTTATTGCAAACACCTTTGCATGCTTGGTGATTCAAAGTTGATCATAAAATTGGTAAAATGAACTTATAACCCTACCAAAAATATTTTCAAGTGCTATATCCAAATAATAGATCAACTAACCAAAAAAATCATCAAATTCAATTTGATTCAAATAATAGATCAACTAACCAAAMAWATCATAATAGATCAAYTGACCAAAAAAAATCCTCAAATTCAATTTGATTCATATTTGGAGAGAATTAATGTAGTAGTTGATAAGTTGGTTTCATATGCCTCTAATGAAAATAAGAAATACTTAAAAGATAGGCTTGAGTGTGAAGTGATTTCCCTTTATTGCCCTTTTGTCCCTGATAATTATCAAAAGCACGGTAGGTGTTTGGTCATGATGACAACATTTGTTGATTTTTCATAAATCAAAGTGATTTGATGTACAATTCGCCTGGTATAATCAATCTTAAGAACTATGTATACCCAAAGGGCCGTGTTCCCTTGGAAAATATGTTCTCCACACGATTCCCCTAAGGCTCCCATCCAAGGCAATGCATATTCTAAGTGCAAGGTTGGAGAAAATATCTTAGTAAATAATATTTCCAAAGATGATCCTCAATTTGTATATATCAAAGCCAAATGCATAGATGGATAAAAATAAAAATACCTTGGCCTTCATAGAGAATTCAATGATGTGTCCGCAAGGTCTTATAAAGATTGCATGGTTTTGATCATGACATAATTCATAGTTCCATACCTCTTGAGCAAGATCTTATGTGGGTCAAGTAGAAGAAACATCCTATTAGTCCAAATCTAGAAAGAATTGGACAAGTTGCTCCAAGATAATGTAATATTCTTGGTATGCTACTTAAAGTGGGTCACCAATCTAGTTTTGATAAAAAAACCGAATGGTGACATCCACCTTTGTATAGACTTTAGGGCCTTAAATAAAGCAAGAATCAAAGACAATTATCCTTTGCCTATCATGGATGAAATTCTTCAACAAGTTGCTAGTTCAGAGATGATGTCCCTTTTGGAAAATTTATCTAGGTACAACCAAATCAAGATAAACCTAAGATCTATTTATTCAAAACCACCTTTACCACAAGGTGGGATACATTTGCATACCATAGAATTCCCTTAGGGTTAATTAATGTAGGAGCTACCCTTCAATGTGATATACATGTTTCTTTTGATGATTTGATTGGTAATATCATTTGTATTTACCTTCATGACTTAATTGTTCATTCAAAAAAGCGTAAAGATCACTTTGAACACTTAATATAGGTTCTCCATAGATGAAAGAAGTGTGGTATTTCATTGAATCCTAACAAATATGATTTTGGTATAACTAAAGGCAAGTTGGTAGTTCACATTATTTCCAACCAGGGTGTAACTGACACAGACTTGTCAGCCCTCGGGCCGTGATCCGCTCACAGGATCGTTCTATGTGCCCTTGAGTTGGATCGACTCTTTTGATTCCCACTGGAATCTGCCAAATTATCGATCCACAGGTCCTTTTCGACAACTCGCAATCTCGTGAGTTCGCGAGTTGAGGCTTCGACTCTTACTCCTCCAAATCCACGATACCCGAGATCACGAAATGATTATGACTCCTTCTCCGTCAGCACCCTCGGTGTGTGACCACCGGATGGGCTCCCCGCAAGCTCCTCTCACTTTTCACTACTTCACGAGTTTAAAGATTGAACTCTCGTGCTCTTACTTCACGAACTCCCAATATGCGAGAGTCAACGGGGTGTTGACTTCTTCCAATATGTGACACGTGTCCACTGGTCTACTTCCTGGGCGCACTTCATGTTTCAGCCACATGTCTCTTATGTGCAACCTCGACACTTCACGGCTTCGCGTTTCACGACTTCGCGTTTTGTGACTTGGGGCACTCAAACTTTGGCTTTCACTCGGTGAACCTCCGAGTTCGCGAGATCCTCTAATCTCTGCCACCTGTCCTCCTCCGATGGATGACTTAAATTACTTTGCAACTTCGCTTCTCGCGACTTCATGAGTCCGGATGTTGAACTTCCGATTCTCCAACTCACGAAACCCCGAAATGGTCAACAAATTCTGACTCCCATGTTGGTGAGCACGCCACCTGTCCACTCTCAGATGGACGGTCCTGATCACTTCGCAGCTTCGCCACTCGCGAAGTTGAATGACCTCCCTTCCTAACCTTCGATGTCCGAGTCCCCGATACGGGTGATCTCGCTACACGTGTCCCTCTTCTGTGAACGACTCAGATTCCTTCGCTATCTTGGGACTTCACACCTCGCGACCTCACGAGTTTTGATGCAAAGACTTCGACCTTTCAACTCGCGAATGCCCGAGACCCGATTCCGCGAGTGATCCAATGACCGATTTCTCCCGAGTTTTACGCTCGACGAATGCTTCCGTAACCTTCTCGCTCCTCTGCAATATCGGACGGCTTCCGGGACCTCGTGAATTCTCCACAGAGAAATTCGACCATCAATTTCCTCCTTGGTGATTTCGCGAAATGAACAAAGTGTTCTCTTACGGAACTTGTCCTCCTGCAAAACACCTTCGCTGCGCCTCCTTCCGACAATTCAAGGCACTAGTCCTCTTGAGCTTGATTAAAAAAAATTCCCAAGTCCCTTGGGGAAAATTCTTGCGCACACTCCTGGCGGAAATTCCTCAATACTTCCAAGTATCGAACTTTTAGACTCTGCGCACTCTCTACGACAACAATCTTCCAACAACTTTGCTCAGTTTGCAAACCCTGAGACTTCCCTCAGCTTGCGCACTCCTTGTACGGCTCCTGTGCTTAATTTGCACTTATTCGAGAATGAGAATAACGTTATCTCTACTAAGCTTTCAGAGACGAACTTTGACTATTGTCAACACACACTTTGCGGACGATTTCACTGCACTCCTTGTAGGAATACTCTTGCTCAGACAGAGAAACAATTGAAACTCATTCTCCACTCTCCCTCTCTTCAGATTTCGAACATTAAATATGAAATCATAAATTCACGCATAAAAGCAAATGCATAATAGGGAATAAACATCCATGAGCATAACATTCATAATGCATACACAGAGAACAAATACGACACCATGAATTTGAATCGAAGCTCTTTCTATTAATTCAAATCTCTGTACATGAGTGTTTTCAACTACAACTCTCTTCTCTCTTCTCTATGCTCTATGCTCATAATGCTGCTTCTTGTTACAATAATACAAGTGAGGGTGTCTATATCCATTTTCCCTCCGGCTCCTAAAACTGTCAAATCTGAGAATTCAAAGCTACCTATTAACATTAACTAACATAAATGCCTTCTTAGTCCTTCAGACAAGAGTGGGCCACTCAATGTCTGATTACAAATCAAGAAGTACGCCTCTCCTTAACTATTACATTTACGTTTGGCGCATCCATCTTCAAAAACATTCAAACAATTTTATCATGTGTCAAAATGCGTTGGCACCTGCCCCATGCTCGCTTGACGTTGGCGATGCTCCTGTATCATACTCCCTGGCTTGAAATTTTTCATGGGCTCCTGTCCATGAGCTCTCGCATGGTCTATCCATGCTTTTGAATCTCTGCTTCATTCTCCCAGCTGGAATCTTCAACTGGATGTCCCTTCCATTTGACCAAGTATTCAAAGTATTCCTTTCTTTTGGTCTTCTTGGTGACTCTTTTGTCCAGTATGTTTTCCATTTGTGGTTTCTCTGCAACTGGCATCTGTTTAGTCCACTGAACTTCTGGCTGTTCATTTCCTATTTCTTCAGCTTTATAAGGGTACATATCTGAGACATTGAATATCGAAGAAATTTTGATCCCATCGGGTAATTCAATCTCATATGCATTTGCCTCAAATTTCTTCAAGACCTTACATGGTCTGATCTTCTTCATCTTCAGTTTGTTATATGTCCCTTTCAGGAACCTTTCCTTTCTCAGATGTGCCAGAATCAAATCACCAACCTCAAATTGAAGTTGTCTCCTGTGTTGATCTGCTCTGCAGTTATACTCTTGGCTTGAATGTTGCAATCGCTCCTTCACCTGGCTGTGAAGCTCCTCCATCGCCTATGCGAAATCTTCTGCACTAGCGCTCCTAGTCGCAGCTTGTTCTGAATCCATCAGCTCAGAAACTCCTCTTGGCTGCATGCCATAGACAATCTGAAATGGACTCTGTCCTATGGTCCCATTAAGTGAGTCATTATAAGCAAACTCCGCCTGTGGTATTATGTTGTCCCACTGACTGTGGTGTTCTTTCACCAAGCTTCTCAGCAAGTCTTCCAAACTCCTGTTCACGAATTCTGTCTGTCCATCCGTCTGAGGATGATAAGCTGAACTGAACGACAAGTTAGTTCCTAGATTTTTCCATAAAGTTCTCCAGAAGTGTCCCATGAACTTGGTGTCTCGATCCAAAACTATGCTCCTTGGTAAGCCGTGAAGTCGAATGACCTCTTTGAAAAACAGACTCGCAATGTGAGTTGTGTCACTGGTTTTCTGACATGGAATGAAATGTGCCATTTTAGAAAATATATCCACTACCACAAAGATTGAGTCAAACCCTCTTTGTGTTCTTGGCAACCCCATTATGAATTCCATGCTGACTGCATCCCACGGACTGTCAGGTATGGGTAATGGCTGATAAAAACCCGCATTCTGCCTCTTTCCTTTTGAATGCTGACAAATTCTGCATCTTTCCATGAATCTTTTGATGTCTACTCGCATTCCTGGCCAAAAGTATGACTCATTCAACTTTACGAACGTCTTGTCATGACCGAAATGCCCGACCAATCCTCCACTATGTTTCTCCTTCAACAAATTCTCCCTCATGGAGCACTTTGGAATACAAAGTTGATTACCCTTAAATAGTAATCCTTCTTGGATCATGTATTCTATCCATTGATCTCTGTCCCTGAGAATTGGATTCTCAGCTACTTCATAAGACTCCTTAAAATCTGGATCATCTCTGTACATGTCCCTAAGATCATCAAAACCTAGTGTTTTGACTCTGAACTCCTGCAACAACAAACATTTCCTGCTCAAAGCATCAACAACTTTGTTAGCAGTTCTAGAAATATGTTTAATCACAAAAGTAAAGTTCTGCATGTATTCAACCCATTTAACATGTCTTTGATTCAACTTTTCCTCTTGAGTCACAAATTGAAATGCATGATTGTCACTGTATAAGACAAACTCCTTAGGAATTAAGTAGTGTCTCCATTTTTTCAATGCCTGAATGATAGCATAAAACTCCTTGTCATAAGTGGAGTATTTCACTTTCGCTTCATTCAACTTCTCGCTGAAGTATGCTATCGGCCTGTCTTCTTGGCTCAAGACTGCTCCTATGGAAAATCCACTTGCATCACATATTACCTGAAATGTTTTTTTGAAATCCGGCAACACCAAAATTGGTTGTTCCGTGATTTTCCTTTTCAACAAATTAAAACTCTTTTCGGCTTCTTCTATCCAGTGAAAATATTTGTGTCTCTTCTTCACTGTGTCCATCATCGGTGCACTAATTCCACTGAAATTCCTGATGAACTTTTGGTAGAAACTAGCCAATCCATGAAAAATTCTCACCTCAAAGATATTCTTTGGTGATGGCCAATTCTTAATTACCTCCACCTTATCTGGATCCATCCTCAACTTATTTGCATAAATAACAAACCCCAAATAAATGAGCTCCATCTTCATGAATGAGGATTTCTTCATGTTTATCAGCAACTTCTCCTGCTGTAACCTCTACATCACTGTAGCCAAATGTTTCAGATGCTCTGCCTCTGTTTTACTGAAAATCAGTATGTCATCAAGGTACACAATGACAAATTTTCCGATGAAATCCTTCAGGGCTTCATTCATCAATCTCATGAAAGTACTCAGTGCATTTGTTAGACCAAATGACATAACAAGCCATTCGTACAATCCTTCATTTGTCTTGAAGGCTATCTTCCATTCATCTTCTTCTCTCATACGAATTTGATGATATCCACTTTTCAAATCAATCTTCGAAATTTTTTTGGCTCCACTCAAGCAATCCATCAGATCGTCCATCCTTGGCAATGGAAATATGTACCTGATGGTTATCTTGTTAATTTCTCTCGAGTTAGTACACATCCTCTAGCCTCCGTCTTTCTTTGGACTGAGCACTGTCGGAACAACACATGGACTCAAGCTTTTTCTGACCAAACCTTTGTCCAACAAATCCTGGACTTGTCTTTTGACCTCTTCATTCTCCTGCAGCATCAATCTGTACGCTGCTTTGTTTGGTAAACTAGCTCCAGGTATGAGATCAATATGATGACTCACACTTCTGATCGGTGGCAACGAACGAGGTAGTTCATCCACTACTATGTCAACGAACTCTTCCAGCAGTTCCTGAACCTCTTTTGGTAAATCATCTACCCTTGTGCTGGTTAAAACAATCTTTGGCTTCTTGACCACAATGAATTGCGGTTCCTCCTTCTTCTTAACCTCTGTAAGAAGTTCCTTTCCACTCATGAGAAGTACAATGTTACTTACTTCAGGCTTCACTTCCTTATCTTTAATCGACAACAACATGTGAGTTCTCCCATTCTTCTCTAGGGTGTATGTGTTCTTCCTCCCATCATGAATCACATTTCTGTCATATTGCCACGATCTACCCAGCAATAGATGAAAAACATCCATGGGAATGACATCATAGAGTATTTCATCTTTATACTCTCCTATTTTAAATTCAACTAAACATTGTTTAGTGACATTTACCTGATGTCCTTTTTGCAACCACGAAACTCTGTATGGGCTTGGATGATCAATCGTCTCCAGCTCCAGATTTTCTACCATCTCCGTAGAAACAAGATTATCTATGCTACCACTGTCTACAATGACCTTGCATACCCTGTCATTGGTTTTGCAAGTAGTCCGAAAAAGACAGTTTCTTTTCACTGGATTCTCCACCTCCTTCTCTAGCGTTAAGAGAACCTTTCGCATCATCAACGATCTTCTGCCTTTAGCATCCTTTGCCTCAACATTCCGCCTCTGTGCTTCGACAATGTGAGTTTCACCACCTTTTATCTGGGCACTCATAAGATTTGTGTCCATTCTTTCCACATGTGAAGCATTTAATCACTCCACCTCTTCCTCTTCCTCTACCTTTGGTACGAGGAAAAATGTTTGCATCAGCATACTGACCTTTCTGTTCGGTATGCTGCCCTCTCTGTGAACTTCCACCTCTCTCAGCTTGAGTCTGAGGTTTCTTCTAGTCTTCTTTGGGTTTTTGATTTCTATCCTGGGCAACTGATTTGCCTCTGGATTGACTTCTTCCTTGGCCTCTTTGACCTTGTTTTCGGCTCAGCTTCTCTTCAGCTTTTAGAGTCATCTGATAAGCATCTTCCACCATTTGGATGGTCATCATGCTCATCTCATCCTGAATGTCGTATCTCAGACCATTCATGTACCTGGCAACTTTTTCATCATCATTTTCGCGATGACCTTCCCTGATGTTCAGCCTGTAGAATTCTTCAGTGTACTCCTTCACTGTCATTAGTTTCTGTCTCAAATTCTTCATTTTTCGAAACAGAGTAATCTAGTAATCCTTGGGAATGAATTTCACCTTCATCTTCACGATCATCCTATCCCAACTCTTGATCTTCTGCTTGCCCTTGCAACGTCTATCATCTTGTAGCTCATCCCACCACAATGCTGCATGTCCTTTCAATCTTGTGACAACGTGTTTGACCTTTTTGTCTTCCTCGACATCTTCATAGTCAAAATATGTGTCTAGAGCTCTAATCCAGTCTAGAAGCTCTTCAGCATCCAAGTTTCCCTCATAAACTGGAATGTCCATTTTGGCTCTTGCACCCATTCTTGCAACAACTCTAAGCAGGCATTCATTTGTTGCATCTTCTGCTGTGACCTCTTCTTTGTCATGTCCAGCTTCATTTTCACTTTCGGAATCACTAACATCCCCAGCACCGGCTATGCACCTCTGTTCTATCTCCATGTCCTCAAGTCTAGCACGTAGGTCACGCATCTCTCTCTCCATGGCTGGATCATGCATCTGCCTACCCCTTCTTCTCGACATTTCCCTATTCTCTGGCGGATCAGGTGTTTGCCTGTCCCTCCTTCTCGACGGCATGGTGAATCTTTCTTTTCCCTGCTACAGAAAGAAAAGAAACCTTTCTGTGCTCTGATACCAAATGACGCAGACCTGTCGGCCCTTGGGTCGAGATCCGCTCACAGGATCATTCTATATGCCCTTGAGCTGGATTGGCTCTTTTGATTCCCACTGGAATCTGCCAAATTATTGATCCATAGGTCCTTTTCGACAACTTGCAATCTCGCAAGTTCGCGAGTTGAGGCTCCGACTCTTACTCCTCCAAATCCACGATACCCGAGATCATGAAATGATTATGACTCCTTCTCCGTCAGCACCCTCAGTGTGTGACCACCGACTGGGCTCCCCACAAGCTCCTCTCACTTTTCACTACTTCGCGAGTTCAAAGATTGAACTCTCATGCTCTTACTTCATGAACTCCCGATATGCGAGAGTCAACGGGGTGTTGACTTCTTCCAATATGTGACGTGTGTCCACCGGTCTACTTCTTGGGCCCACTTCATGTTTCAGCCACGTGTCTCTTATGTGCAACCTGGGCACTTTGCGACTTCGCCTTTTGCGACTTGGGGCACTCAAACTTTGGCTTTCACCTGGTGAACCTTCGAGTTCGTGAGATCCTCTGATCTCTGCCACCTATCCTCCTTCGATGGATGGCTTAAATTACTTCGTGACTCTCCAACTCACGAAACCCTGAAATGGTCAAAAAAGTCTGACTCCCATGTTGGCGAGCACGCCACCTATCCACTCTCAGATGGACGATCCTGATCACTTTGCAGCTTCGCCACTCGTGAAGTTGAGTGACCTCCCTTCCTAACCTCCGATGTCTGAGTCCCCGATACGGGTGATCTCGCGACACGTGTCCTTCTTCCATGAACGACTTAGATTCCTTCACTATCTCGGGACTTCGCACCTAGCGACCTCGCGAGTTTTGATGCAAAGACTTCGACCTTTCAACTCGTGAATCCCTGAGACCCGATTCCGCGAGTGATCCAACGACCGATTTCTCTCGAGTTTTACACTCGAAAAATGCTTCCGTAACCTTCTCTCTCCTATGCAAGATCGGATGGCTTCTGGGACCTTGTGAATTCTCCACGGAGAACTCCAACCGTCAATTTCCTCCTTGGTGATTTCGCGAAACGAATAAAGTGTTCTCTTACGAAACTTGTCCTCCTGCAAAACACCTTCGCTGCGCCTCCTTCCGATGATTCAAGGCACTAGCCGTATTGAGCTTGATTAAAATAAATTCCCAAGTCCCTTGGGGAAAATTCTTGCGCGCACTCCTGGCGACAATTCCTCAATACTTCCAAGTATTGAACTTTTAGACTCTGCGCACTCTCCATGACAACAATCTTCCAACAACTTTGCTCAGTTTGTAAACCCTGAGACTTCCCTCAGCCTGCGCACTCCTTGCATGGCTCCTGTGTTTAATTTTCACTTCTGCAAGAATGAGAATAATGTTATCTCTCTTGAGCTTTCATAGACGAACTCTGACTACTATCAACGCACACTTTGCAGACGATTTCACTGCACTCCTTGCAGGAATACTCTTGCTCAGACAGAGAAACAATTGAAACTCATTCTCCACTCTCCCTCTCTTCAGATTTCAAACATTAAATATGAAATCATACATTCGTGCATAAAAGAAAATGCATAACAGGGAATAAACATCCATGAGAATAACATTCATAATGCATACACAAAGAACAAATACGACACCATGAATTTGAATCGAAGCTCTTTCTATTAGTTCAAATCTCTGTACATGAGTGTTTTCAACTACAACTCTCTGCTCTCTTCTCTACGCTCTATGCTCATAATGTTGCTTCTTGTTACAATAATACAAGTGAGGGTGTCTATATCCGTTTTCCTTCCGGCTCCTAAAGCTGTCAAATCTGAGAATTCAAAGCTACCTACTAACATTAACTAACATAAATGCCTTCTTAGTCCTTCAGACGAGAGCGGGCCGCTCAAGGTCTGATTAAAAATCAAGAAGTACGCCTCTCCTTAACTATTACATTTATGTTTGGCGCATCCATCTTCAAAAACATTCAAACAATTTTATCATGTGTCAAAATGTGTTGGCGCCTTCCCCACGCTCGCTTGACGTTGGCGATGCTCCTGCATCAGTAACTATCAACCAAGAAAGAGTCTTTGCAATTCAAAATTTAGCTTTGACTACATCTAAGAAATATACTCAAGCCTTCATGGGTAATATTGATTTTGTTTGTAGCTTCATCCCTAATTTCAGTGTAATAAGTAAGTTGATCCTTAATATTTTGAGGAAAGATGTTGATTTCTATTGGGATCATGTAAGGTAGCTAGAGAGGTAGTGGGGGGGCCCAGAGGGCCCATAGTGATAATAGTGGAGGTCATTCAATGTAAGGTGGACTAGGTCCACTATATTATTAAATAAGGCCCACTATGGTAGTTAGAGATAATAAATGGGTAATTAGATATAATAAATGTAAGAGGACTTCTTAGAAGGTTCTACTTCTAGAAGATTCCTCCTCTAGAATGTTCTTAGGTGATGGTAGCACTATATAAAGGGGTTCAAGCAATGTAATGAGATATGAAGAGAAGTATTGTATTTGGAGTGGTATCTCAATAGGAGGATGCCCCCTCGAAGAGGCAACTGAATAGGAGAGGATCCCTTCCATAATAGGATCCATTGTATGGTGTTGCCCTACCTCAAGGGTTTCTATACTAAAGTTGTGGTTTTCTATATGGTTTCATATATCTTGTGTGGTGATTGTATTCAGATATATTTGGATATATTGTGATATTTTGTATTCAGGTGTTTGGTTCATAACAAGTGGTATCAGAGCACTTTCCTTGGCAGACATTGTGGACAAATATTTTTTATTTTTGCAGATTTTTTTTCGGAAAAGAAAAAAGAGGGCCGCGACATTCTAGAACTTTTCGGTATATTTCTCTGCAAAATTTGCAGAAACAGGTTGTAGATCTAAGTTTCTCTCATAAAAACACCCAATTTGAAAAAACAAATCGTCCGAAACGGTGTCCGGAAGGTCAAGATATTGAAGTTTTAAAATCTGTAAATTTTCAGGGTTTTTTCCGCGGACGACGGTGCGATTTGTTTTTATTTCTGTAGCAGCTGGAGGCCGAATTTTCTCAAAAATATTACAGATCTAAGTTTCTCTCACAATTTCACCCAATTTAAAAAAAACAAATCAGCCTAAACGGAGTCCAGGAAGTGAAGTTATGAGCATTTTAAATTCAACAGTTTTTTAGGGTTTTTTTTTTCAGAAAAAACCGCGATTTTCTATTGTAACTTATTGTTCTATTTTTTTGGGTTTTTTTCTTGACGGCTACGGGACCGAAGGGTTCATAGGGTGCTCAGATGGTTAATTCTTCTCAAAACCTCAAAGAAATTCTTGAAGCATTCAAATCTCAACTGTATGACACATTGCATGACAAATTTCATGACCTTGCAGATGGCCTCAATAATATTTTTCGTAGTTCATTGGATAACATGCATGAGAGATTTCTTATGGAAGACGTCAGGGATGAATATAATCAAGAAATATATGCTTGGTATGATTTTGAGGATGATTGTGATGATTGGTATATGGATAGTTGTCATTTCTGGGATGACAACCACTTCCATATTTTATTTGATGACTCTACTCCACCTTCTATAGAGAACATCAATGTCCCACATCAGGAGCTAGTTACCAGCATTCAGTCTGCATATTCTACAGTGGTATTATTCCTTCTAGATTCTACTACGACCCTTTTCCACTATGTGGATGGATCTTCTTATTTGGATCCACATGATAGGTGTCAGTATTTGGAGCATCATTTGGAGTTGGTTATTGGTTTCCAAAATCTTCCACGGGGAGTTCACATGAGCACTTGGACATGGGACCCAAGCTTACAATGGTGGTTGGACTACTTCAGCATGGTGGATTTCCTTTCTACATGGGACCTTGGTTCTTCAGTCTTCTTCATCATTATGGTCCACAATTATCCACGTGACCCTGGTATATGGTTGTACATCAAGCATTGAGGACAATGCTTTCATAAGGGGGATGGAATGTAAGGTAGCTAGAGAGGTAGTTGGGGGGGGGGGGG
>ML804965.1:179030-189068 GCA_009831015.1 Picea engelmannii | reverse complement strand
CCCCCATCGGGGGACGCTACCCCCGAACCCCCGCTGGGGGCTCGCTTGCCCCCAGACCCCCCAGATGTGGGGATAGGCCCCTCGGACCTTGCAGAGGGGGTACCCCCCCTCTGCACTCCCTCGCGTGGAAGAGTGTACATACTTCTGGGGTGTAAATACTTCATGGGGTATAAACACGGCTGAAAGCAAGGACCTCTGAATTAGGAAGATAATCAGGCTCCACAACCAACACTTCATTCTCGAGGCTTCCAACAAGAATTATGAAGATAAATCCCCTAAGAAAGGTAATCCTCATGCAATAGTTGTTGTACCTTCTTCTCCCGACACTTGGATTGTAGATTCAGACACTTCACATCATATGGAAAACAAAAAGGATATTCTATCTTCTGTAACTGCATGCATGAGACCTCATATCCTCATGGGGGATGAATCTCCAGTCGAGCTCATCATAAAAGGAAGAGTGGAACTAGATCATGGAATATTTGAGAAATTTCTCCATGTTCCTCAATTTTCCATGAATCTACTATCAGTGTACCAAATTACACACACAAGCTCATGCAAAAAGGTGGAGTTCACACCAGACTTTGTGTCCATTTTTGACATTCAAGATAACTCCAAAATTGTTTTTGGGGAAGTAAATCATAAATCTTGGTTATATACTTTTATTAATTTTATTGAACCTGATTCCTCTGTACTACTTACGCATGTTGATTATAGTAGTAGATTATGGTACAAGAAGTTTGGTCACCTGTGTAACATCCCCATTATAATCCCCAGTTTAATTAATGCTTATGTGGATATAATATGTGGTTACGGCCAAGCGATGTAATATGTGAATGGTATTTCAATGTTTTAATAATAAAATGTGATGAAAACTGCTAATGGGACATGGACAAGAGATGGGGGATGAATTAATCCACAAGAGAGGGAAGTGTCTAGGATAATGGCCAAGATGGGTCAAAGGGGGAATTACCTAATTGTATATGAACCTCCCGATTTTTGATTGAGTGTTCCCAAAGCCAATCATTGAATACATGTACGAGGGTGGGTGCGAGTGGTCACATCCTTCTGATTGAGTGTTCCCAAATCCAATCATTGAATGCATGTAAGAGGGTGGGTGTGAGTGGTCACATCCCATAGTTATTGGGAACATGGGGCTTGAATACAATCATCTTGGGGAAGAGTGTGATTTAATAAACGAAAGCTACAAGAGAGAAAATATGGGTTGGGACAACAGTAGTTAATTAGTCAAGTTTGTGCATGGGAGAAAAGGGGAAAGCAAGAAAGAGAGCTTGGAGCTAGTACAACCATGGAGGGTGAACTATGGAGTGTAACTGGAGTGAATTGGAGCTGGAAAAATGAAGAGCCAAGTTGTCAAGACTGAAGAGTGAACTCCTGTATGAGTTGGAATAAACAACAAGTGTTGTTGTTGGCTTCCTGATAGTTTTCCTAGAAACAAGTTCCCTTGAGTTCCCAACTGAGAGATTCCTAGTTATCTATGTGAGAGAGACCCTCATAAACAAATGGCACATTCCTTAGGCTATCCATGATAAACAAATGGTACATCCCTTGGGTTAACCCTGATAAACAAATGGTACATCCCTCAGGTTACCGTGATAAAATGATGGTACATCCCTTGGGTGATCCTTGATAAATGAATGGTGCATTCCTTCGGTTGGGAAGGTCGAGAGGAAGAGAGCTGATAGAAAGATCAGGATAGCTGTAGGAGAATATCAGTTGGTTTATGAGCTTCATGAGATGCGAGTGGACTATGAGAGATGACTCTCTTTTATGGATTACCAGCCTCAGATCGGGGGTGACTGGTTGTTGAGATTTGGAACAATTAGTCTATGGTTGGGTGGAATGTTTGTCCCAAGCAACTGGTTGCATGATTCTTGTTTAAAGATAAGTGTTTTATCTTGGACTGAGTTATTTACATGTGTTATTGTTGTGCATGAACTCTGCATGAATGATAATGACTTATATGTTTCTATAATGAACGGATTTAGTTGTATTTCATGTTGATTATTAGCATGCTTTAGACACATTTGTTTTGTGGTTATAGACTGTAGCTAAATCTGTTATAAATTTATAGTTGTAAGCTAGAGGAAATCGGCTAACAGTAAAGGAATTACTTTAGTTAGCAGAAGTTTCATTTTTTATGTGTATTCCACACGTAATGTTGCTTAGCTGGAGGCTAGGTACGTTACAAAAATGGCATCGAAGTTGATAATGAGAGATATTTTCATGGTGTGGCCCATCCGGGGTGGTTGGGTACATTACAACCTAAACTTTAGGTACATGCAGTAGCTTAGAAAGAAGGGGATGGTCATTGGGTTACCTGATATCCAATTTTTTGAAGGGGTTTGTGAAGAATGTGTCCTTGGAAAGAATCTTCTAGAGAAGTTCGAGAAATGAAAGGATCACAAGACCTCCTCTCCATTGGATCTGATTCACAATGATCTCATGGGTCCATTCCCGCATCCATCCATCGATAAGGAAAGGTATGTGCTTACATTTTTGGATAATTACTCATGTTATACTTGGGTATTTTTTCTCATACATAAGTCAAAGGTCTTTGAGCACCTAAAAGAGTTCAAGGCACTTGTTGAGACTCAATTAGGGAGAAAGATCAAATACCTTCGTACAAATAATGGGGGCGAGTATGTCAACAAATATGTTCCTAATATTTCTCTTGAGGGAGGGATACAGTTGCAACACATAGTACCATACACTCCGTAGGAGAACAAGGTTTTTGAGAGGAAGAATAAATCTCTCAAGGATATGACCTCTTGCATGCTTCATGCTGGGTTACTTCCTCAGAAGTTTTGGGTTGAGGCATTTAATTGTGCCAAATACATCCAAAAATAATCTCCTCACAGATCTGTCAAGGATTGAACTCGTTTCGAGGCTTGGAGCGACAACAAATCAGAAGTTACCCACTTTTGTATCTTTGGATCATGAGCATGGGCCCTCAATCCATTTAAGAAGAGGAAAGAATTAGATCCACATAGCCACCCATGTATTATTATTGGATACCCAGAGAGTGTGAAAGGATACAAAGTTATTGATCCCTCTACAAACCAACTCATCATTGAGTGCAATGTTCAATTTGAGGAAAGTTTCTCGCATGCTGTATAGGAGCCACATGTAGATACGTTTGTCCTTCCATAAGTTTGATATGATGAGTCTACATTTTCAGACTCCACTTCAAATATGAGTTCTAATACAAATTCATATTATTCAGACCATTCATATGCATAGTCAGAACATTCAGATGCATATTCAGTACATGCAGACGAGGAGCCAGAGAATATTCCCAAGTGGGCATAATCCTCACTTCAGGATGTAGGAGAGCTTGTTGGGGATCTAGTGGATATGAGGAGGACTAGATATTAGTATGAGGATCCTCCTTACGTACTCACTTCCATTGAACCCATGATCCTCCACATTGTTATATGGTTTAGTCTTCAGACCCACAGACCTATAGAGAGGATGCATGGAACCCCTTCTAGGAAGCAACCATGCAAGAGGAGTACACCTCTCCCCTTGAGAACCAGACTTGGGATTTGGTTCCACTTCCTTTAGACATGATTCTTGTGAGATGTAGATGGGTTTACACAACCAAAAAGGTAGCTATCAGACATGCGAGTAGAAACAAGGAAATACTGGTTGCCAAGGGATTTCAACAAATACATGGGATCGACTATGATGAGAATTTTTCTCCAGTAGCAAAGTTGGATTCTATTAGGTTGGCCCTTGACATTGAAACAACCAAGGGATGTTCAGTACATCAGATGGATGTGAATGATTCTTTTCTTCATGGGGATGTCTTAGAGGAGATTTATATGGAGCAACCACCTGGATTCATACATAATTCATCTTTAGTGTACTGACTCAAAAAGTCACTCGATGGCCTCAATCAGGCTCCTAGGGAATGGTATGCAAATATGGAATCCTTCTTTCTCTCCAATAATTTTTTCAGATGCAAATCTGATCCAAATGTCAATAAGTTGAGGACCACTGACTCACTTCTGATCCTAGTCCTGTATGTGGATTCTTTTTTTATCACCGACAACTCGGTTTTAGCAATTGCCTCGGTCAAGGGAATTCTTCATTACAGATTTTCAATGACAAACATGGGTCCACTCCATTTCTTTCTTGGTCTTTAGATAAACCAAGATGCTTCATGCATCAAGCTATCTCAGGCTAAGTATGCATGTGATCTCATAGAGAGATTCCACATGACATACTGCAAGTCTACACCTATACCTTTCTTATTTGGGGTTAGAATTGGGGTCGGGATACACCAGAGGTGGACAACACCTTGCATTAATAGCTTGTGGGGAGCCTTTTGTATCTCATCCACACCCGAATAGATCTATCATATTCAGTAGGGGTAGTCTCCAGATACATGCAAGAGCCACATGGGTTACACTGGAAGGATTCCAAGTGCATCCTTAGATATGTTGAGGGAACCATCAATTATGAGATCCACTATGCATCAGGTTGCAAGTTATATCTCATAGGCTTCAACGAATCTGACTAAGTTGGGGATGGCAATGATCACAAGTCCACATCCATATACACTCTTAGTTTGGGTTCAAGGCCTATCTGTTGGTCGAGTAAGAAGCAATCTTCTATTGCTCTATCTTTAGCCGAGGTCGAGTATAGAGGAGTAGTCAACATCACCATCTAGTAATTATGGCTATGCAACTTCCTTACAGAGTTGGGCATCTATTTCCATAGACCGATTGTTATTTGGTGTGACAACCAGAGTACTCTCAAGTTTTGCAGAGACCTAGTGCAATGACATCGAACAAAGCATATTGAGATCCATATGCACTACATCATATATCTAGTCCACAAGACAATCATCAACCTACAGTTTTTTCCTTCCTCTAAACAAACTACTGGCATCTTCACCAAGACTTTCACTGAGCAGAAGTTTCACTCTCTGCGTGGTCGTCTTGGAGTGGACACAATTGCCTAGCAACTGTCTTTCTCTTCTTTTGATACATTGTATTTTGATAGGGGGGTTTTCCCATGAGGTTTTCCCTCTTTCCTCACTTTATTTCAGTGTTCATTAGTTTCATTTTTCATGGGTACCTAACATGGCCTCTGCTGTTGGGACCCATTCATTATGTATACTCCCTAGTAGTGTTTAGGGGGGGTGTTAGAGATATTACAGACACCTAGGATTTTCATTTCATTTTATTTTCCTAAGTTTATTTATCTATGTTGAAGGTCCCTTAGTCTGAGATATTCTCCCATCATTGAAGATATTCTCCCCTAGACAAGGGTGCCACACACCCTCCAATCAATTTTTTGTTATTGGTCGATTAGACTAGTTGAGTGAAGTGTTGCATGTCAACCTCGACTTTATCACCAAGTGTTGCATGCTAACCTCAGGATCATCACCAGTAATGCACACTTTCCTTGGAATCATCGCGCTAGTAAGGAACATTCCACATGTGTGAGTGATCTCCTCCTCATTTCACTCCGTTTTGGCTAGTTAACTAACAACCACATGACCAGTTAACTAGAACTAGGAGGAAGTTAACTCCAGTGATTTCTAGTGTGTGTCAGATCTCTCTAGAACACTCCTAATTCACATTATATGACCACTATGGCAAGTTGGTTGTGTGATACATAGTATATCCCTTGTATTTTATCATTTCTCTCATTCGGTTAATAGAAATTCTTTCATTCTTTCCTCCATTTTTATCTCTTCTCTTCACACCATTGCATGTTATGTATGCTTCATTGTTAGTTAGATATTCTATGCAGGTATCTCAGAAACTATACAAACTCCACTACATTTCATTATTGACAATGGTGGGTAGAAGAACCTGATCTAGATCGAGGTCATCAAGAGATTGAAGTTGCTAACAATGCCACACCCCCAACCATACACCATCGATTTGTTGAACCAAGGATGAGACCTCCCCGTTAGTCAACAATGTCTCATATCCTACAACATCAAACACTTCAAAGATAAGGTAATGTGAGATGTTACCCACCTAAAGTTTGTGATGTTCTTTTATAAGCACCCTATATGTGGAAACACCATGATTTTTATGAGTTAGGCCTTGTAAGCCAACAAAGATAATATTTTTTCTTTGACTACATAATTTTGAAGTTACAAACCAACAAAGCTAATATTTTGAGTCTTCCCTTACTAAATTTGTAACAGACGTTTTCGAAAAAATCAAAGTTAGAATCTTTTAAAAACATTTCCATCAACAATGCTCATTACAATTATTTCACTTATAAATAAAAGGAAACTACATAGTGGTGATATTAAAATGAGGATCTTTATAAAATAAATAGGAAAAATAAAACTATTGCAAGATAGTTGCATAGCCTTCTCAATAGAGTTGAGTTATCTTTCTTATGTAAAATAAGGTTATCGTATCAAAAGAAATTAGTTATACAAATTAGAATGATAGAGATGTTGTTAGTAGGTAACATCATATGTCAACTTAAAAAAAATACCATACCTATAACAAATAATAATAGTAATATAAGTTGTCATTAAAAAATAGTATGATAAAAATGTTGTTAATGGGTAAATCATATTTCAATTTAAAAAATATAATAACTATAACAAGTAACAATAAGAATGGATATTAATTTTATAATGTAATGTAATAGAGATATTGCCACGTGAATAATACAAACATTTTATATAGAGAGAAAAGTGATGGTGATGATAATGATGATGAATAACATCCACTGAGACCAATTGGTCTATCGAACCTTAAGAAGCTAAGAGATTACTTCAATTTATTTAAAATTGTATTTCTATGCTAAAAAAACATTGAGAGAAGCGTTCCAAGATCACCATAGTTTTGATGACTTATGAGGTTAGGAAGGTTGGTAATGTGGAAAATATTTTTAAATTGGGATCTAATATGGGTATAGGCAACGAAATCCAAGAGGAAGTGTTTTTCATCTTCTACCTGCTTAGTGTCACAAAGGTGACATATTCTCTCATCCGATGGTATTTTGGGAGTTTTTAAATACCCAATTTCATTATGTATCTCGTGAGAGTTTGTTCTTATTTTAGCAATGTTGATTTTCTTCTTTGCACTTTTCAAAACTAAGAGGTAATTTTGATCTTCTAAATTAGGGTTGACCACCTCCTTGAAGTATCTTAATTTCTTTTTATCCACTAATTCTTTATTACACCACATATTCTCCTTAAATTTAAAAGTGATAATATTTGTAATATTATCGATATTCTGCATGATGGTTTCTTTTTGTATTCCCCAATGATTTATCCAAGATTTGACATATTTACACCATTCCCTCTTGAGCCGTTGGTGGTTTTGGATAGAGTTTGAAGCAATTTTGGGAAGCCTCTTGTCATTCATGTCATTTATCTTTTTCTTGTACATTAGGTATCTAATCATAGCAATGCTCTCAATTGAGGAAATAATTGCTTCTATGAGGAGGATATGATACACTATATTTGCATTAATTTTGAGATTATAAGTCATAAAATTATCTTGCATCTGTTCTATCTCTCTCCAGGATTCTCTAGATATACTGCAACCCCAAACTTCACATCCATATAAGATAACTAGAGTGATGAGAGTGTGGCAGATGATTTTTTTTTATCCCAAAGCCAAAGGTCTCATGATTTACAATTGTTTTCAATCCCATAATAAGATTTCCACCCTCCATGTATCCTTTTTTCAATGCTATAGTTCCAATTGAGCTTGTGGTGGATATTGATTCCATGATACTTGTATGAAGGAACTTCCTCAAAGCTATTGTTTTCATAAACAAAAGTATCGTAGGTGATCCTTTTGGATTTAATTATCATAACCTTTGTTTTTTCAGTGTTCACAATCATGCCAATGCTAGAGCATAAGTCCTTGAGGGTTATTGGTTGCTTACCTAGGTCATAGGGACTCTTCACCATAAGAAAAATATCATCAAAATAAATAAGGAGGATGATGACTATATTAGCGAGAGTCAGGCCAACACAACCTGCATCCTCCAAAGAATATTCTAACTTATCAGTATAGATGTGTTGATATCAATTCCTGCTTCCAAAATTCCCTTTCCCTTTCTATTTTCTCTACTTCCTCTTTCCATTTCTTTTCCCTCTTCTATACCTACCTTCATTCCCCTTTTATTTTCTCCCTTCTTTTTTCCTTTTCTAGTTACCATACTTAGTCGCATTTCAAAAAAAAAAAATCGATGGGTTCGCGAGCAGGCGAACTCGCGGGTCTTCATATCCATCCATGTTCCTATGTCATGAGTCCAACCAACCATATTGTTATAATATACTTAACCATTTTTTCAACTTCACAGGTTCAAGCCTTCATCTTCCAAGTTTCGTGATCTCCACTTTGCACCGAAAGTCCCGTGATCTACATTATGACCATCAGACATGTCACGGGTACCAAGCCCCTAAGTATTTCATTTCTCCTCTATCAAGTTCAAATGATCACTTTGCATGACTTAGCTTATTTTTTACCATTCACAACCACGGGTTCGCGGGTTCACAAAAGGCTCCATATTCAAATTGCTCTTATCTATCCCCGCCATCTTCATGCTTTTCTCAATATGCATTTAGTGCAGTTTAATGCTAATAACTGTTCATCCAAGCTCTGTAAAGATCATCATTAATATCGAATGGCTCGAGGATATTTTTTATTAAATTGAATTAAAGCACGATTTGCCAAAGGTTATATTATTGTTATCTCTCTGAAAGGACTCATTTCAAGTTATTATCCAGTTGAAAGAATACTCTCGTCAACCTATGGAAAAAACAACTAGACAATAGTTTTGTGGTGATACTTTGAATATTTTTGGTCATGAAGACCAGAAATTTCAGTGGTCCAGAGGATATTCATATTACTCATCTCCTCCTGCACAAAAGGACGTAATCTGGACATTGGGAATTGCTCGTGCATGGTGTGTTCATGAGGTATTCGGCTGCAAAGAACTTGTTGCATGGTGCATTGAGAAGTACGTGTTGATCCAATGAATTATACAACTCCAAGATCATTCTCCCATTTCCATTTCACCGCAAGTTTTTCGTAATATGGTGAAGCTCCCTGAGCCAACACTTACCTTCAAAGGAGAAGACTGCATAGATTTCCTGAAGAAACATGACAATGACCTGGATATCTTGCTTGCATTTTTGGAGAATCCCGTGGCTGTTCCATAAGACATAACTAGGATTCAATTTGACTCTTTTAAAAACCCCTTTCAGGAAATCATTGTTTGTTTACCAGGTTGACAGTTCAGGAAAGCACCGCCACCATTTCTTGCATGATTCTTTGTATTTTATATGTTACAGTTAAGAAACATGCTATCTTTGATTGGGGAAAATTGATTTCCATTGAAATCTCATCCCTCATCCCAATTATCACATTTTTTTTTTGTTTGCTAATTTATCCGTGACCTACGGGATTAGCTTGTGGCTTGAGAAACCGCGACTCAGGGGCATCTAAGCTGTCAAAATCACCTAGGGATCACACCCAACATGAGCCACACCAACCCTTAACACGGTTGGATTTTTTGTCCCCGCAGGTTTCGAACCGGTGACTTTAACATCACAGAGTGGCTTAACAACACACTGTCACATACCCATTACCTAAATCAGATTTTTCTGGTCTTCTGCCGAATCAGAAGCCCTAAACATCCATGGAGGACTAGCGTAAGCTGACTCTTTCTCTCTCACCACTCCCATGTGGTCACGGGCCATGATGAAAGTCCGAATAAATGCAATACCTCTTTCATATTTCGCGCCTCAGCGCTACAGTAATGTCGAGTCGTTTGACTTGGCAACTGCCAAATCCCGACAGGGCTAGCAATCGGCCAATGGGGACGAACCCCTACAGGGTTAGTAAATGGTTGATAGGAACGAATTCTAACAGGGCCAGAGAACAGCCAATGAGAAATGGCCCCGTTGCGCGGTTAAGTGGAATACAGGTGGCAGAGAGGGAACCGCGACACGGTAGTCGTCATGACAGGAGGGGCCCCACTTCACATGCCACACTATTCTGGACCCCC
>ML804965.1:140811-161456 GCA_009831015.1 Picea engelmannii | reverse complement strand
CAAAAATAAAAACAAATCGCGCCGCCGTCCGCAGAAAAAACCCTGAAAAATTGCAGATTTTAAAACCTCAATATCTTGACCTTCCGGACTCCGTTTCGGACGATTTTTTTTTTTAACTTGGGTGTTTTTCTGAGAGGAACTCATATATACAACCCTTTTCTGCAAATTTTGCACAGAAATATACTGAAAATGTCTGGAATGTCGCGGCCCTCTTTTTTCTTCTCCGAAAAAAAAAATCTGCAAAAACAAAAATAGTTGCCCACAACTCCGGCCCTGGAAAGTGCTCTGATACCACTTGTTATGAACCAAATACATTAATACAAAATATCACAATAGATCTAAAGATATTTGAATACAATCACCACACAAGATATATGGAACCATATAGAAAACCACAACTTTATTATAGAAACCCTTGAGGTAGGGCAACACCATACAATGGATCCTATCTAAAAATATAATCACCACAAATACTGAATACACAATAGATCCACAAGCAAGATAGAAGAAACCACACTTTATTATTACCAAACCCTTGAGGTAGGGAAACACCATACAATGGATCCTATTATGGAAGGGATCCTCTCCTGTTCACTTGCCTCTTCGAGAGGGCATCCTCCTATTGAGCTACTGCTCCAAATACAATATTTCTCTTCATATCTCATTACATTGCTTGAACCCCTTTATATAGTTCTACCATCACCTAAGAAAATTCTAGAGGAGGAATCTTCTAGAAGTAGAACCTTCTAAGAAGTCCTCTTATATTTATTATATCTAACTATCATAGTGGGCCTTATTTAATAATATAGTGGACCTAGTCCACCTTACATTGAATGACCTCCACTATTATCACCATGGACCCTCTGGGCCCCCCCACTACCTCTCTAGCTACCTTACATAGAATAACATATTGCTATATAAATCCTCTTAACAAACATCTCCATCCATACATACTGATTGAGAGAATCTTTTTTATGAAGCTGGATCGTTTTTATGTAACATGCTATGCCTCCAATCCCTTTACCAGAGGATTTATGTAAAACAAATCCTTATAAAATATTATCATATAAAAAATAAAAAATATATTATTATAATGAAAATATAAATATGTGGAAAATAATCAAAAACATATTTTTCCATATTATATAAATTTTAATTACTAAGTTTCATTGAATGAAATAAAATTACACTTAATATACAATATAACTACCACTATACAATTATTTTAAATAATAAAAAAATTATTTAAAAAAATTAGATTTCTTTAGACACTTAGAAATCTGAAATTAACTCTTTTTTTTCCAGATGAGAAATTAACTCCCTGGGAACCCAACCCGATACTTCCCCACATAGTGGATGATATGGGAGTGGAAAGCAGCAGCCCCAGGGACTCATAGCTAGGCTCGAACCCGTGACCTCTCCCCGAACTGGGAGAGTGTGCGCACGTCTTGCCAACTGAGCTATCCCATGGGACTATCTGAAATTAACACTTGATGACAATGCAATTATAATTTGTTTGTATACTTGTGAAACATCAATATTCTTATCCAACATCATAACCCATCCCTTTTTCACATAGTCCGAGTAACTATAGCCTGCATAGCCTGAGTCACTATATGGCCTCGGGTGACAAGATACACAGAGGTTGTTCTAGCCTTTCTCATCTCTAAACATATTGCTCTCTTCCATCCACATCAACACATGTATCTTTACTCCACCTCCCTCTATGCATCCAATATGGAATTCGTAATCCTTCGCTGACCCACCATCATTACTCGCTTCAAATCTTACATGAAAGGAGTTGGGCCCATCACTACCATCATTACTACCCATGAGAAATCACATCAATATAGCACCGTACGATTGGAAATCTTCCATATTCATATGAAACTCAAACGAAGTTTCACGATAGCTACGTCGAGTTGCACGAAAGACAACATCCACTACTTTCAGGGTAAACTTCCCCGTAATTGATTGCAATTTTCGCATGAGCTGCAAAAATTTCATAAATCCATTTCAATTGATAAAATTTAAATTCGAATATTATTTATGAAAATATTATATCCATTCTCTCTTAAAATTAAAATCCTTAGGCTAAACGTTCTATGAAATAACAATTTTTTTTGGGGATATTTGTCCAAAATCCGGTGAGAAATTGTTAGATTTGTAGATTTGACTGATTATTTCAGTATAATCCAAGTGCCCCAAGGGATTTTCAACATGATGAATCCATTTCTGCATTCATAAATGGATTTTGAAAAACAACAAATAGTGATTCGTGTAAAATTTATATCGCCGGATTCCGACGAAAAAAGCCATTTCATAGAACAACTAGACAATGCCAAATTAAACATCCACCATCTCATCAAATGTCATGTCCCAATAATTGATATTGATCTTTGACTTTGAATTTCCAGTAAATAAGGCAATGGACTGCTTTTCACCAGATGTGGATGTCTGCACATATTTCTTAAATCCATTTGAGCACAAGTTTAAAGCGTAGTTTAATTGTTCTATGTTTTGGCTATTTTGGGGATATTTTCTGTTTAATTTTGTCCTAAATTCGGCCATAAATTGTTGGATATGAAGATTTGAGTGGTTAGTTCTGTATAATACTAGTGCCATAGGGGTTTTCAGCATGCACCAAAACTTAGAAGAGTTAGACAACGCCCAAGTTTAATTTAGTGTTGTTAAACTCACCACAATTACAGTTACAGTTACACTAAATTAAAAAATAAGATTACACACCCACCGATGCACCTCACATATCAACTAGAGAAATATTAGATAGTCCTGGGTTTCTTAATTAGCACATAAAATATACAAATAGTTTTTGTGAAGGATACCAACAAAAAAAATGCAAATGTCATTCCAGATAACATCAATGTTTGTTGGATGGTGAAAAGGTGTTTACCCCTTTGGTGAATAGGGTTTGCTCAACGTAGTAGGGTTTCTGTGCACTGTATGCACTGCCTACAACAGTGTCATCCCTCCCCTCTACAACAAACACCACTGCACTGAACCTGCTTTTCCATTAGAATTTTTGGTACCAAGTCTGTGTGTCGCAACAATTACAAACATGACAGAGCGAGGCACAGTACAAGAAAGGTTAAGTATACTGATGAACATGGAAGAAGATAGGATTATAGTAGGATTTCACCAAGAAGTACAGAAAGCAAGGAACAAATCTTGGCATGACCGACATATCAAGAGAAAAATTTTCAAGGAAGGAGACATAGTCCTACTGTATGACAACAAGTTTTTTCAACATCCAGGAAAGTTCATAATGCATTGGTTGGGACCATATGAGGTCAAGATTGTCACAGACAGAGGATCTGTATAGTTGAAGGATTTGGACGGGATGAAATTAAGGGGCATGATCAATGGGATTCGACTGAAGCTGTACAAGGACAGTCGACCACCTGCAACTTGAAAGTTATCGCGCAGTAAGAAATAAAAAAAAATAAAAATCTGCGCACAGGTGAGCAAATAAGTGCGACGAAAAATAAAAGAGTTCGTGCACACATGTCATTGAGAAAGCATGACGAAATAAGAATACTGCGCCAGAAGCAAAGGCTATCAAAGCCAAGGACTCCACGCGCTAAAAATTCCCAGCACACTAGGAAAAGGACCAACAGTTGGAAAACATGGCAATTCGGAAAATGATGCCTATCGAATTTAGGTGCCAACTGGAAATGGTGGGAGAAATTGCAAAAAAGATACGACAATCCGTACACAGAGGTAATTAACTTGGCGCGACGGAAAGGGAAAAGTCTGAAAACAAGACGCACAAGACCATAGTTAACAAGTACAACAGTACCATGCATAGGACACACTGTAAAAAGTGAAAAAGGGACAATTGTCAGTGTGGAACAGTTGTCACTTCGCCATCCCACTATAAAGTCGAAAAAAGGGGGGAAAGAAACTCATTGTGTCAATTTATAAGGAGAAGAACGTAGAGCCGAGTGAAAGAGTGATAGAGCAAGATTTTGAGTGAGCAACCATCGATTTAGAAGATTTACAACCTAGACCTCATCTCAATATCACCACCACGAGTTGGAGACTCGGGCAGGGCCGATAGGAACACGAGAAGTACTACTCGCATGACAGACATAAGGGAGCAAGAAGTACCCGTAGTGGTGGATGTGGATGAACTTCACACTAGATTACAAAGAAAACCAAGTGACGATAGAGGAGGAACAAAACCTAGTGCAGGAGGTTGGGCAGCTAAAGGAGGACACATAGAGAACTGAGTCTGACACCTCAAAGGGACCAGGTCCATGACAGGCCGAGTAGGTCACAACTTCAGTGCCACAGAGCCACAAACCATATTTAGGACAAGTAGTAGTACACGAGGGTGTACCGGAGGTGGGGGCCTCATCCCCACAATTCAAACAGAAGGGTCACACTGAAAGAAGCGCGCACAGAGGGTCACAACCACAAGTTGAAGGGACCTTGTTTCTACTGAAGATTCCAAGAGGGGTGCACATCGATGATGAAATGGTCAACAGAGTGACTGCTATCAAGTACTCAGACCACGACGTGGTGGATGTCACCAAATTTCCAGACCTGGCGTCCCAAAACTACTTGGAAAGTAGGGGAGAAGGTTCATCAGGCATGCCACTATTAGAGCCAGAGCAGTGGATTCTTGGGCTTTACAACACATGCATCATGAATTTACTGGATGTCCCACATTTTGGGCAGGGAAAGCATATTAACGCCTACGTCAAGCAACTACTTGCACAAGTGCACGACGAGATTTTATGGATGGATAGGTCGGTGACTATCACTGTGGACCTCATCGCAGCAATCACATGGCTACCCACAGATGGGGAGAAGCCAGAACAATACTTAGAGGATAATACCAGAGCCAAGGCCATCTTTGATGAGATCAAGGCCAAGTATGGCATGGAGTGCGGTAACAGGGGCATCGGGATTAGTGACATCAATGATTCTGCGACAAGGTTTTCCACTAGACTCCTTAGATGCAAACTAATGTGCAAATATCACAAAGAGGAAGTATCGGCCGGTGTGGTCACCACCATCACGCAGTGTGCAAAGGGGAGCTTGATGACCTAGGCCCCATACCTCTTGAACTACTAGAGGACTGTAAGGACACACAATATTGGGTCTTTGAGTTCCACTACTCGTGGTTACTCATCCTCATTGGCCTCGTTGGATGGAAGGAACCAGTCTACAAAAAGTACCTTGAGAGACCATGGAAATGTGGTGCAGTATGCTACATATCATTACAGAACAGCACAGACCCCAAGAGAAAGAGACAAACACATACATATTTGTGAGGTATTTCGAAGAAATGTAGGAACTCATTGCAGATACATTGTGCATTACACCACAGATTGCCCAGGAGTTTAGATAGGTTGCGAACTTTAGGGTAATGCGCCATAGCTTATGGATGCAAGAAAAGGGAGACAAATCCAAGGAATGGCTACAACTCAACTACTTTGTGACGTCGGAAGAAATCCAGAGATAGGTCCAGGAGTGGCCTGAAGAATGGAAGGTACCAGAGATTCCAACCGCAGTACCAAGCTCACAAACTCAGACCTAGGGAAGACAAGCCCCAGTGCACAAAATAGGAATCAAAGGGGAAGGAACCAAAAAGAGGAGTGTGCATGGTCAAGAGGGGGGAAGCACCCCAGCCAAGAAGAAACCAAGAACATAGAACATACCACCAAGGGGCTCTACACAGGCTCCACCACGTGCAAAGCAACCACCAATGCATTCAATGGAAGAAGTGCGCGTGGAAGAAACATGAACAGGGACACAAGAGATCCCTGAGGAGGAAGAACAAGGGGCAGGAACCCAGGAGATTCCTGAGGAAGAAGAAACATGGCCAACAACTACCAGAGATACTCAGAGGCCCATTAGTCCTAAGCCATTAGCCACCCAGGAGAAGCGGCCAGGGGAGCAAACCAGTGGTGGCTGAAAGAATACGAAGGCCCACAAGCCATAGAGCCATATATCACTAACCCCAGATGATGTGGAGTTAGTGGCGACAATAGTCGAGGAGAGACTGGTTGAGGTGTGGGAGAATTGAGAGAAGCACAGGGATTCAATTGCAGATCAGGTGAAAGAGGTAAAAACTACATTGGTGCAGCTAAGGATTGGGGTAACAAAAGCACCAAAAGAAACACCCATGCAGGCTCAGGAAGGAGTGCCAGTGCCTGAAACAATGCAATTTGTAGCGTAGGCGAGTGCCAATTTCATCATCACAACTGAGATGATGTTACTTGATGAAGAAACAATGCAGAAACCCCTAAAGGACATCGAGACGTTGGACATGGCACTAGCTAAGATTCCAAAAAAGGTGATGTATAAAATTTAGGTAAGCGTTGCATAGGAGATCCATTCCAGAGAAAGAGAGGACGCGACAAACCTACAGGTATCCCAGACATAAAATGTCTCGGTGAAGGAATCCATCAACCTTGAATTGCAATGGAAAGAGAGAGCGCAACAAAAAGTTGCGGAGATGGAGAATCAGATCCAAAGGCTATTTCAAGCAATTCCTGAGAACACAAATGAGGAGGGAGGGACTTCAGATGAGAAGCTACGAAGGATAGAGCAGACTATCCAACAATATAAGGAGAAAATTAAAGAGTTGGAGGAGTGTGTCACACCCACTACTCCTCCAGAAGTAAGAGCGCAATGAGAATAGGAGGCAACAACAATTGCAAAGGACATTGACCAAAGAATACATACAGTCACTGAGATGTTATAAAAGAGCACGCAGTTGTGGACTCACCTCCTAGTGGATGGAAGTCTCCAGGAACTCCAAGAGAAGGAAAATAAACTCCATGCAACCATGGAAGAAGTGAAGCAGCGACAAAAAACAATGTCACTGTTGGAGAAGATCAAGACTGCCACCAAAATGAAGGCTCTGCAGTTGGAAGAGAAAGCGCTGCAACAACAAAACAGACGTTGTTGGAGCCCCTACAAGAAAATGTGGAGCAACTGGTCATGGAGAGTGATGCAACTAAGAAGAGAATTGAGCATATCGGATCTGAGGGAGGAGAGATGTTACAATATTCTATCACGGAGAAGGTGGTCACCATTATGGTCAAAAAGAGCATTCAGGCTCACCGATAGTGCCAATGGATAACGAAAATGTATGACGCACTGCATCAGGCAGTAACAGGTGCAGGAAGTAAGTAGTGACAATTTCATAAGTCAGGAAGTGACTTGGGATGAGTCAAATGTCAGTGTTGGGGGCCTATTGGGCACAAGCCCATTTTGGGGAAAAGGCACGATGTGGAGGAAAGACAGTTGGTAGAAAGGCATGCAAGGCGCGCATGCAAAAATATGGGAAAGAAAGACAGCTGGCAGGAAAATGTGCATGCAAAGGAGGAAAGAGTGCAAGGCCAACATGCAAGAAGACCTAACTAGGTTACGGTTTTGGTAAGAGAATGTAACAACTGATGAGCCAAAAATACATATAAATAGATAACTAGGAGGTCTAGGGGGGTTCTGGATTTTATGGATTGTTACTTGCGTGAGAAGGAGTAACTAGTCTGTAAGACTACTATAATGCGATGTAATCTTGTAAGTTGTGGAGCTATAGGGAGTCAGAAGGGTAGATATTGAGGGTTAGATTATAGGCTGAGGAGCCTGGTGTGATCTAGTCTGCCTCATCATAGATCTGAACCTGACTGAGGATGAGTTGTAAAGCGTGTGGCACTGTAGTTTTGGAACTACCATAATAAAAGAGCTTGAGAGATAGATATTTGTGGACATAACCCAGGAGGGGGTGAATCATGGTAAAACCTATGTTATGTGATTGAATGTTTGTATCTCTTTTACTGTTTATGAGTAGATGTTAAAATGATTTATGAATGAACTAATGAATCTAATTACATTACATAGAATGAGAATGATGATATATTGCTTTAATCATTAGATAGAATTCACAACACGCACTTCACAGATCCCCATTCATTCCTGGATTGCAAGGACTTGAGTATTGCAGTCACCCATTAAGATTATCTCTGGTGAGACTGCGCAGTGCACTCTGTGCGTTGCGTTGCCTTCTGGTTTACCAGGAGGGCTGATAGTTTTAGAGGCTTTGTTGGATCCCTAGTAGACCTGAACCTGGGTCAAATCATGTTAAAGGTATAACTAAGATAAAAAACCAACAATATGAAACTTTTATAACACTTGTGACACTTAGGGCGAGGTACCTAGGTGTGGAAATTTGATGTGTAATAGACATATCCAACAGCTTTGGAAGCTCACAATAAGAACAAGATCAAAGTAGAGAGGGTCCTATTGGATTCAATGAAGGATCATTTGATTCCTCACATAAGTGAGAAGACGATGGCCAACGAGATGTTTGATGCTTTGGTAAGTTTATTCTAGAGAAAGAACATGAATAGGAAAATGATCTTAAGGAATAAACTCAGATCGATGCATATGTCTAGATCTAGCAATTTTACCAACTATCTCAAGAGGATCACACAGGTGCATGATCAACTTGTAGCCATCGGGGAGAAAACAAAGGATGCAAAGCTCATACTTGTGGCATTGAATAGTCTTCCCAAATCTTGGGAACCATTTTTCAAGGGAGTTTGTGCTCGGGAAAATACCCCAGATTGAAAACAAAATTCATATGATTGCATCCAGGAAGAGGCTCGAGAGGATTCAAAGGGAAGAAAGTAGGGAGGCAGTGAGGAGAAATTAACTCTTGTTAGTAAGACAAGAAAGGGAAATTGAAAGAGTTCTAGCAAGAATGGTAACTTTGATGGAGGATCAACACAGCCAGGGAAGAAGAAGGACTTGAGTAAAATCAAGTTCTGCTCATGTCATAAGAATAGACATTATGCATCTTAGTTTCCAGAGAAGAAGAAGAAGGGTAATGGAAAGACGCAGACACAAGCATTAGCAGAGACACAACTTGATGAGTTTGAATTTTTTTTTTCTATGGATTACTCAATGGTTTCATGCCTTTCTACTATAACAACAATGATAAGTGATTGGTTCCTGGATAGTGGTGCATCTCATCATATGACAGAAGCACAAGAGATATATAGCAGTCTGACAAAGAGGGACTCATATGTTCATGTGGAGCTTGGTGATGATGCCAGGTATACAGTAAAGGGAGAGGGAATTTTTATGTTCCATCTTGAGTCAGGAGGTTTGTTAGATTCCCAGGATGTTCTTTACATACCAATTTTGAAGAAGAATTTACTTTCAATATCATCTATGGAGGACAGGGGTTTTTTCGTCACTTTCTAGAGAGGGAAGGTACTCACATGTCTAGAGAAAGATAGCTCGGACAATGCAGTGGTCATTGGGGTTAGAGAAGGAAATTTGTATAGGTTGTAGGGAAATCTTGTTCAGGCTTTGGTACATGATAGTGACAACCTATGTGAGTTGTGGCATAAGAGGCTGTGACACCTACACTACAGGGCATTTCTAATTTAGGGAGATGGTTACAGGTCTTTCATATTTTAGTATCAAGCATCAGGGAGTGTGCAAAAGGTGTGCACTTAGCAAGAATTCTAAGGATGATTTTCCTAGCAGCAAGAGTAGGTCCAAGGGGATATTAAATCTTATCCATTCGTATGTGAGTGGGTTGATTTTAGTAGCATCATTACAGGGATCATCATACTATGTGACATTTATTGATGATTTTCCATGAAAACTTGTATCTTCTTTATAAAGACCAAGGATGAAGTCTTCATATGGTTTCAAGAGTTTAGAGATCAGGTGGAGAACCAGACAGGGAAGGAAATCAATTGTTTTAGGTCAGATGATGGGGGAGAGTACATCTTCAATGACTTCAAGGATTTCTGAAAGGAGGAATGGATCAAGAAGGAGTTGATAGTCTCATACAAACCTCAAAAAAATGGGGTTGTAGAGAGAAATAATCAGTCCATCACCGGTTCTTCCAGGGCTATGATTCTTACCAGGAGTTGTCTATGTTTTTGTGGGAAGAGGCATGTAACATGATGGTGTATATGCAAAAAAAGAGTTCTCACAACATATTGGCAGACAAGGCTCCAAAAGAGGAAGTGTCAGGAGTGAATCCAAATATTTGTCATTTGAGGATCTTTGGTTGTCCAATCTACATCCATGTGCTTGTGGAGAAGAGGATGAAGTTGGAGCCTTCATGGAAGAAGGGTGTATTTGTGGGGTATGGAGAGACCTCAAAGGCTTACAAGATCTCCATTCCAATGTAGCGGAAGACAATTGTGAGTAGATATGTTAAGTTCAAGGAGAACTTGACATCTAACAGATCCTAGGAGTCATTAGCAGTGATAGAGGACAAGGAGAAATAGGCTCTGAAGGATGAGAAACAATCAACAGTTCAAGATTCAGGTGGGGAGGAGGAGTTATCCCCTTCTAGTCCTGTCAGGAGACCCAAGTGGCTATTGCAAACATTGAGGGATGTTGGTGAGGATGTTAGGAGTGTGGTTAGAGAGCGCAGGCCTACGAAGAAGTTTCCAAACTATATGGAGCTTATGAGTAGCATCATTGATGTTGAGCCTTCCCGTTTTGAGGAGGCAACATATCAGCAGGTATGGTGGGATGCCATGGTATAGGATTATACCTCTATTATGAGGAATGATGTTTGTTAACTAGTTCCAATACTATAGGGGAATTTGTTATTGGATAAATTAGTGAATGCAGACATAAACTAATCTCCCTAGATCCACCTGGATCTAGAACAAAACAAGATAGGACATGATGCTTTCCCTAAGTTACAATCATTGAATTTACTACCAAAGAAGAGATGAGTGACATACCTTTAAATACTGCTTCCTTATATCTTTGTTGTCCCTGCTTCGCTCCAGTGCTCTTGTGAAATTAGATCTACAATGACACAAACCAACCAAAGTGAAAGAAAAAATAGTATAGTCAATGAAAACTTAAACATGTGATCAAGGAGTCATGTAATAAAATGAGAATGATTTTATGGGAAATAAACATGCCACCATATTATATTAAGTAAAAGTGGAAGATACAACCAAACTGCCTTGATGTCACAAGTTCCCTTTTAGTGGCCCTTTGCTCCAACACACACACACTTGCTTCAAATTTGCATGAATATGATCCACAATGGCTTGATGGGAAAATGGAGACCTCAATCATCAATTGAAACAAGATTTCTCACACATTCTTCAACCTATTATTTCATCAATTCTTTTCTTAATCTTGCTTAACCTTTTCCATGAGAAACCTATCATTATATAGGAGAAGGAGAGATGGTTAAAGAGATTAGGATGATCCCATCAAATCAGAGAAGTCAGTAGGATCCCAACCATACATATGCCAACTCATTCTAGAAGATCCTATTATAGAACCTTCATGAACTTCTTCCTTTATTTATCTTTCAAACGCCGCCGCACCGTGCCTATATAACAGCCTGCGAAAACCCCACGAGCCAGGTATAGAGCAGCCTACGAAAATTAGGCATTTCCACATTGTGTACTACATGCAGCCTGTAGAACCCTTCTAAAAAAACGTTTTGTAGAGGAAGACATTAGTCACTTTTCTCATGAGAAAGATCCTTTTGAGAGCTTGAACACATGCTTGTAGAAACATCACCAGGGTGACCAAAATAATGTGTAATAGAATTCCCGCCAAAGTATGAGGCTGGAACTCATGATAGCCAAAATACTTTGTAAAATGCATGTGTGTGTCGAGAACAAGGAGTGCACCAACCGGGAACCTGCAAACAATCAAGCGTCTGCACAATATAATACCATTTGTGAGGTAGTCATTCCCATGCTGAGCCTACAAGTGATTGAAATAAAAAATGTAAGTCATGGCCACCAATCATACACCGTGGATCCATGTCATCAAAATACTACATAGCCACCAGGAATACACTGTGGATCTATGTACTAGAAAACTCAAATTCAGACATATCCACAAGACATACAAAGTGGATCTATGTGCCAATAAAAATAATAAATACTCCATTGCAACCTGGACCGAAAAGATGAGATCCAAGGTCTTCAATCCCATCGTCTGTAGGTACGAATCTAGCCATGCAATTACAGGTGATGAAGTCGAACATGGTAGAAACCACTTGATTACCAGTCATTGATGAAAACTATTAACAAGTGCAAGGGAAATCACCATTGATGTCAATGACTCCCAAGGTACCTTAGTACAATCCAACGGATGTGAATAAATCAGCTGAAGTCGAACACTCGATGGAATCTCTCGATCAGGAACCAATGATGTGAATCCACTGTCAAAAGCGAAGAAACCTGCCATTGAGGCATGCGGCCCTAAGGTACTAAATGATTTCTAAGTCTTGTTCCTAGATGATGAAATGAAGTCGACAGGAAAAGACTCGTCACAGGAGAGCCTTGATGTGTCCCCCATCAATGACATGAAATAAGTAGTAGATTTAGGGTAGATCAAAGTATGAAAATGATTTGAAACTGACACAGGGAAGGCCGACATGGTAGGAATTGACAACTGCAGATGGACGACTCGATAGAGGGCTTGTTTGGACTTCTCTTGAACATATGAACGATACGACAATAGTCTTGGAAGAATTTACTCAAGGATGACACAAGATATGAACTTATAGAAAGTCAGACGAGAGACAAATGGATTTCCCAACCCGGATATAATGATAATGGGGGTGTCATGCTCAAGAGCGACTATTACTACCACTAACACAAATACAGAGACACATTTCATTCCAAAAATTTCCTCCACCATTTCTGGCGAGTACCCCTTTAGTTTTACGCAAGCTTGAGGAGGATAACATATGCTTGTTGATGTAAGCTCCTCCTTCGGACGAGTCCCTCGAAGTATGTTTAACGAACCCTAAGAATGAATGGTTCGATCCTATATGGGTCTTTCGATGTTTGTTTAACGAGTCCAAAGAGAGAAAACTAAGGGGTTTTTCATGTTTTGAGGGTTTGAAAAAGACTTAAAGATAACTCTCCCATTTCCTTTTTCATAAATTAGTTTGACGAGACTGAAAAAGCGATAACCTACTGCCCATCAAACGTTTTCTTCAAATACTTTTACAAGCGTGAAAAGAATAAGGTCACTCAGAGATATTTTCGTTTTTATGGAGCGTGAAAAGAGCTTAAAGGATACTCCATAATTTTAGTTGTTTTCGTGTTACCATGGCGAGTACAAAAATACGACAAAAGTATACTCGATTGCATTCTCATTGATTTTTGAGCACGAGAACGAACAAAGACTGAGCTCAAGGTTTTTCCTGAAAAACCTAAAAAATATTTGTACATGTGACAAATGAAAAAATAAATTAAGAAAAATATCTGTACTTCATCATTCAGGTTCCTAGATCATTTATCTGCGAAATAAAACTGCACTCGCAATGCCATTAGAACATTAGTTTTTAGGTAAAACAAATAAAATAAAAAAATTCAATAGAAATGGTAAAAAGTGAATAAATATAGGTGAAAACCCTTTTTTACCATCTCATTGTGATTTCACCCAAAACTTGTCTAGAAAACCCTTTTTACCTCGAACTTCCTCTGTCGATTGCAGGAGGTACAATCAACTATTCGACAAACGAACTCTGCCAAAGAGGTAATCTTCGCATTCTCTATCTTTTCCATGGATTAATTTGTTTTTTTACTTGTTAAAATATAGATTTTGAGTCGATTTTTAGGTCGGTAGGTGCATGTAGGCATCGCCCCAGGTGGGGTATATCGAGACCTACAAAAATAACAGGTTTCCGCAGGCGCCCTTTGGTTCACCTGCGAAAATCCCACATTGTGCAAGAACTTCACCTGCGGCAGGCGAAACTTAAAATTTCATACTAATTTTTAGCCAATAAAAAATTACCAAGGATGTGAAATCAAGATGTTAACTTTCTTCTTGTGGCTCCACTGCAGGTTTTGACCATTAGGATGTTGGAGTGGAGAGAAAGAGAACACAAGGATGATGATTTTATCGTTGGGAATGACCTGGGCATAGTTGACGCCCTCCGACAATGCGGGCTCCTGAAATTATTCAAGATCCAGGGCATGAGGGCCCAATTGAGGTTTCTCGAGTACTTGGTCCACATGTGAGATGTGGATCAATAGGTGTTTCATGTGGGAGTCCACACGCTTTCCATAGATATCGAGGATATCTATTTTCTGACAGGGTTGTCACGCCGTGGATCCCATGTGACATTGATAGGAGGCAGAGGTGGTGGTCTACCAATGAGTGAATACGTCCGCCGATATTATGATCTCGAGGCTGAGAGATGTAAGGGAAAGGTCTCCATCAAGGGCATCTGAGATTTAACCCTACAGACTATCTTGTTCACTATCGCACGTATGGCGGGGAGTGCATCTCCTCACATGGCCCTCCAGAGTTACTTTCAGTACGCAGTGGAGTGCATGGAGCCTCGGGTATTTAACTGGTCTGATGGGGTTCTTCGCAGTATGAAGACATATCTGACAAAGTGCAATAACGGTGACCTGAAACAATTTGGGTACGAATCTATTTTGGTGTCCTTCTTCCTCGAGAGGGTTCCACACTTGAATCTACAGGTAGAGTGGAGCATATTGACCCCACGGGATCCAAGGATGAAGAGGTGGTGTGACCTCATGGCTCGACACGTAGCGGGCGCCATTGTCAAACACAATGATGTGTTTTTTGACTGGTTGAGGCCTCAGATATTGATGATAGATGATTACGCATATGCAAGCTTGGATTTCAGAGGCAATCCAAACTTGGTTATGCCTGAAGATTCTTAGTGGGGAGATCTAGGTAAGAAGTACATTTTGGTTTTATAATGTTTTTGTAAATTTTTAATATATGAAATGTTTTTTATGTTTTTAATCCGAGGACTAATAAAAAATATTTTGACAACACAGATGTAGGGCCACATCGGCCTCCCAGTACATCCCTTGTCTAGAGATGAGGGGAAGCAACCTAGGTAGCAGGATGGGATGCTCGTGACTACGAGGCGATCGAGCATAACCTAGAGGGGTTGACAGTCGATATTCCAGACATCTCTATCGACGATATTCCGAGACGTTATCAACGTCATACTGTGGGTGTATCTGGTTCTATTAGTCGACTGCTCCGTAGGGTAGCATGAGCAGTCATGTGTTATCATGAGTGGCATCCTTGATGTTGTTTTGTATATGAATCCATGTGCTTCACATTTTTGATATTTTGGTCTTCGGACAAAACACTTTTTGTAAAAACGTGTATCTTTATAATAATAATAATAATAATAATAATAATAATAATCTATTTTTAAGGTCACGACCAAGCCATCACACCAAATTGGTGTATGAGGCTTCTACCAGTTTACTTTGCTTTATATACAAAATGTGGTTGGATTTATAAATGTCTAAAATTTCTGTCTAACACATAATTAGCTAATGCATCTGTTAATGTATTTAGACATCTAGGAATGTGTTGATATTCAATATAATCAAAATGACGTTCCAAGAGGCGAATTCGTAAATATACCCTTAATAAAGTAGGACTTCAGATAGCATAGACATTACTTAATGGTAGTATACTAGCTGTGAATCAAGTTGTACAACAAGGTGACAAATTCCAAGTGAAATAGCGTCGATCAATAATTCAATGACTGCACTGTATTCAGTGATATTGTTAGTTGCACGACCGAGGCAAACACTGTGTAGACTGATTAATTCATTCGTAGGTGCATAGATTTCCCAAGCAACAGATGCTAAGTTCTGGGTACTACGACTAGCGCCATCGACGAAGCCAATGTAGGGTAGCGAAGACACCAACAACTGGAAACCGATCACAAAGCAAGGTAAGCAGTTGGGGGTCGAAACCAAATAACGAAAAAGCACACAAAAGTAGCACACAAGAGTATGATACAATAAAAATACAAGCACTCATGCAAATATAACCTAATCATAGTACTTCTTCAAGTAAATCCCATTTCTGGGTTCACTCAAAGGAATGCCATCATAATCCACTAACTCATAGGCTCCCTTCTCTAACACTCGTTTTACGATATAAGGGCCTCGCCACATAGCCTCGAATTTTCTGGCTCCTAGTAAATCACGATCTTGTTCGTAGATGAGAACTAGATCACCATCAAAGAAAACACGTGGCTTGACATGCTTGTTGTATTGGGCTTTGATGCATTTTTTTTGGGTTTCAATAACCAGGGTGGCATCATGATAGGTTTCATCTAATTGCATCAGATACAATAGATGTTCTTCCTTTGCATCATTGTTTGGGATAAGTTCAATGGCTAGCTTCAAAGATGGTATCTCACATTAAATCAGAAAGACAACTTCGATACCATACACTAATTGAAAAGGCTAAAATCTCGTGGAAGACTTCATGGATGTCCGATAGGCCCATAATGCTGAAAAAAACATCATGTGCCGACTTGTCTTGTGAATTCCTATTATCCGTCGAAGCATAGTGATAAGAACTTTGTTTATCGCTTCAACTTGGCCATTGGCTTGTGGGTAGTAGGGTGTTGAGTTTTCATGTCGAAGACCCAACTTTTCGGTAAGCTCGGACATCATGAAATTTCAAAAATGGCTACCATGATCAGTAATGATAGCTTGCGGGATTCCAAATAGAGTGATGATATGATTGAATATGAACATGGCTGCAGTTTTTCTGGTATTATTGAATGTAGGCATCGCCTCGGCCCATTTCGTGAAATAATCCACGACTACAATGATGTATACATGCCCCCCCGACCGAGTGAGGGTTGCATGTCATGAAATCAATGCACCAGTTTGTGAAAGGACCAAAGGAAACTACTAGGTGTAAAGGAGTGGGGTGAGAATGCATTTTGTTATTGTACGTTAGACAAGCATGTCACTTCTGAATGACAGTAATACAGTGTTTAAAAAAATAAGGCCAGAAGCACCCTGCTCGTAAGATATTTTAGGCAGTGGCATACCCAGACATATGACCACCACATGCTCCAGAGTGGCAGTCATTCAAATCTTTCTCAGCCTCATCGAAGGGGAGACAACATTGGAAAATAGAGTCAATACCACAATGATAGAGAGTGTCACCGAGAATTATGTATTGACAGGCTTGATACCGTATGCGATGACGGTTTGTACTAGAGAGGTCAGGGTGAAAATTTTGAGTCTAGAGATAAATGATAATATATCCATACCAAGTGTCATCAGAATTGATCAGAAAAAGGGATTCATCAGTTAAGGAATCCTCTGCCATTTTTTCTGTTTCAGTGGAGGGAAGGTCACATATCAATTCGACAAATATCAAAGATTTATTAGACTTAGCATGTTCAAACTCTAAGTCGAACTTCTGGAGAATCAATATCCATTTGGAGTACTTTCCCCCTAGCAATTGGCATGTAAGAATATGCCGCATAGGGTTGCAATCGAAAATAACAATGGTCTTGCGTAATAGGATATAGTGATGAAAACGTTGGACAACTTGAACAGTTAGCAAGACAAGTTTTTCCACATGTAGGTATTTGGCTTCGGTAGTCGTGAGACTCTGACTCAAATAAGAAATTACATGTTTGTCATGTGAATCATCTTATTGGAATAAAACCATGGCAATGGTAGAGTCTGAAGCAGCGAGGTAGAGGAAATAGTCTCGACTGTAATCTGGTGGGAAAAGCAGTGATGTATGTGTTAGGGAAAGTTTTAAAGATTCGAAGGATTTATTTGTAGTCTCATCCCATGCGAATTCAGAACCCTTCTTCAACAGTCAAGTAAATCCTAGCGTTAACTCAACGTAATTGGGAATGAATCGACGTAAAAAAATTTCCTTCCCTTGCAAACTTAGGAGCTGGCGTAGTGTGGAAGGAGGAGGTAGATTAAGGATAGCCTCAACCTTCAAAGGGTCCACCCTAATCCCATGAAGTGACACAATAAAACCCAAAAGTTGGCTGGACTCCACACAAAAAACACATTTGTGTGGGTTTAAACATATACAATAGTAACGACAACGAAGGAAAATGGCTCGGAGATGGGTCAGGTGGTCTTGGTGATGCATGGAATACATTGGTGTGCTCGATATCGTGAAAATCATAAGACATGGCACGTTAAAAATTTGCACCAACGTTATTGAAACCGAAATCTAGTTTTCGGTAGGAAAAGGTACCCCAAGGACAAATGAAAGCGGTTTTGTGTTGATCTGTGGGAAAAATATTAATCTGATTATAACCAGAGAAACCGTCCATTAAAGAGTAGATTTCACTCCCGATGCAATCGTCGACGATATGGTCGACAAAGGGGGTTGGAAAGTTGTCCTTAGGAAAAGCTTTATTAATATCCCTATAATTGATGCATACACAGATCATGCCTTGTTTTTTTATTTACCGGAACTAGATTGGATACCCAATCGGTTAAATCCATAGGATAGATAAAGCCATCCTTGAGAAGTTTTTCAACTTCAAGTTTGATAGCGGTGGATTTACAAGGGTGGACTAGGAGAAGTCTCTGTCGAACAGGTTTAGTGTCCGGATAGGTCTTAATTTCATGTACAATGATATCGGGGTCAATACCCGACATCTCTTTGTAGCTCCAAGAGAAAATGTCATGGAAATATTGAAAAATGGCTTTGTAAATGATGACTTCAGTATCGGAACATGCAGCTTTGATGTGAACATTTTTGACAACTCCAGGTTTAATGGATATGTCAAGAGGAATGGTGGGAAAAATGTTACTCAGGTTCCCTTCATAAAGAACATTGTGTGTTGACTCGGGAACAGAGGAAATGACAACAACGGTCGACAAAGTCAAAATCTGTTGGTAACTCTCGATGGTGTGCTATTTGAGGAAGAGGATGGAACGATGATGTCCATCATCCCATGGGGTGTATTCCATGGACATAACCGACATGATCATCTCATCGGTAGGAAAGACGACGTGAAATAGATTGGGAGATGAATCACCAAGAGAGGGAGTAGAAGGGGTTGTCGATTGAGTGGCTTGATAAGCAGATTCCACCGGACTTAAGGGCATTTTTTCGCCATAGAAAAGACAATCACCGGGGTCGGGTACTATCCACGGGTCATAAGACACATGGGTTTCGTGAACCGAGGTGGAAATCATGTTGATTGAGGCGAAAAAAGGAGGTGGAATATCAGGTGGTGGGATTGGGAATGTACCCATCAAAGTTGAATCTTTTAGAAGACCCACATTGACATTCTCATACCCGGGAGGTGTCTTCGAGATAAACGATACGTTTCTAGTATGAGAATCAGAGTTAAAAAAGGCCAGTTGCTCAACAATAACTACTTTTCCTTGGTGTGGGAAACATAACACATGAAAAAGTGTGGACACAACTGCACACATGGAATCAATCCAGCTACAACCAAGTAAGAGTTTATAGTCAAGAGGCGCATCAAAGACCTCAACCTCGACATTGATCGATTTTCCTTCCAACATAATAGACAACGAGGGAAGAACACCGTAGGGTTTAAAACCAGAGCCATTGAAGGCCTTAAGTGTATTGTGTGATTCAGTGAGGGAAGGAGAGCCAATAGATTTCTAGCAGGTAAATTTCATCATGCACGTCGAGTGCCCTCGTCAATAACAGTTCTACAGATATTCTTGTTCTCTACGACAACTTGGATCTGAAATGCTAACTGAGGGGGTAGCCTTGGAATGTGATCTTTCAGGTCAAAGATTATCAAATTTGTATCTGTGGGATCAATTCCACCGATGGACTTTAACAATACCTTCTGTTGAGTGGAACAACTTTGAAGGACTTCGAGAGGTTGACATCATGGAGGGTGCCTGCACAAGATATTCTACAATACTGTAGTTTTGAGCAGCACATGCATGAGGATTAAAGGAAGAATTTCAAACAATGCCCTTTGGAGGAGGGCAGAGGACTATATCGAGACCTGGTCATTCGAGATGAAGAGGACCATTGGGAGGTGAAGTTGAGGGAGGCGGTTGAACCAACGAAGGTGGTATATCGTCAACTTTCTCTTTTGAAGGTGAGTAATCTTTGGCATGAGTAGGGATAACAACATCATTCTTTTTTTAATCACCAGTACACATAAGGACATACGAAGTGGTGGAAGGAGAGGGTTGGTCATGAATGACCAATTGGGCCTGTTGTTGACTAGGGAAAGGTTGTGACAAAAAGGCGGGTGTGGGAGGCTTCGCGGTCCCTTGAAGGAACTTAGTGACCTCAACACGTCTTAGACAATATTTCGTGTAGTGATCATCACCATAGATAAGGCAATGCTATCGAGGTTTACGCTTATCCTTATCATCAACATGTTGCGTTTTGGATTTTTAGTATTGTGGATTATTATTTTTATCCTCCTTATTCTTTCCCTTTCCTTTTTTAGATTTATTTTTGCTAGCATGGGTAGATTGAACAAAGTTAACCTCAGAAGTTTTGCCGGTGGAAGGAGTAGGGGTTAGAGAACTTTGAACATTAGAAGCAATAGATTTGGTATTGGTGTGAGAGTCTTGTGTAGATTGCGGTTGAGCATGGAAAGTGCCAATCACACCATCAACATCATGAGAAGCTGCTGGGGTTGTTGAGGTAGAGGTGGTAGAAGGACGAGGAGCGTCAGGGAGAAAGTAATAAAGAGTGCCCATTTGGGAATAAACAAGATCTGTTAGGATATTTAGACACTTAGGAGTTAGTTAAGATCTACTTGGTCTAATATGTCGTTAGGTAAAAGTGTGTTTCTTTAGTATGCATTAGTATGCATTTGTAGTTAGGAAATC
>ML804965.1:92366-126836 GCA_009831015.1 Picea engelmannii | reverse complement strand
CCTATCCCAAGTTGTTCTTAAGGGGGGATGTTAGGATATTTAGACACTTAGGAGTTAGTTAAGATCTACTTGGTTTAATATGTCGTTAGGTAAAAGTGTGTTTCTTTAGTATGCATTAGTATGCATTTGTAGTTAGGAAATCCCATGGTCACGATATGTTCCCGACATAGAGTGATCCGATGGTTCATACTCTCCTAGATCTTAATGGCCATTGATCCGTGGCTTAACACCCGATTGGTCCATGATCTCTATTTAAATAGCATGGAGGGTCATTTGCCGATGATCGATTGTGAGAAGCTCTCTTGTAAAATCTCTCTGTAATCTTTTTCTTTGCATTAATAAACTTCTCCAAGTGGTTGTGTTGGCTGGGGCCGTGGATGTTTCCTCGTAGGGGTTTTACCATGTGAAAACATCGGTGTGTTGATATTTGATCTGGTTATGTGAGTGGTTACTGAAGGTGTTCGTCCTCTGTTGGAATACCTGTGTTGTCGAACAAGATCTAGGTACTGAGTGCGACTGATCGCCTACTCTTCAGTGGTAACTCCACCCATGGAAATATCATGAGAGATTTTATTCATGAATGATTTGGTGAACCATTCAGCTAATAACTAGTCAGGAAGGTCGAGTTTGATCAAACATCGTCTTCAACTCCACTCGTGGATGTGATCGAAAATATGAGTGGCTAAAGATTGCTTAAAGGAACTCAAGATCTCGGTTCCTGTCTCGTAGTGGATTGGAAGTTGGTAATGTGTGGGAAAATCCATGGCTAGGATATTGAAGTCATTGAATAAGCCTCGTGATAATTCTATGTACCACTTTTCAGCCGAACTCGTAAGAGTTCGTTGGAAGAGTCGTAACCGAATGGAGTCCTCCCTCAAAGAGTTGGATGAACACTAAAGGTGAAAAGTCATAACATGGTTGTTTGGGTCTTCTCTCACTTTACCATCAAATTTAGGTATGTCGGTTGGTAGCTTGGATGATATAATGGGCCAATGGGGAGAATGTAAGATAGGGTCATTCAATATTCTAGACAAGTCGGGTAGATCCAAAGTGGCTAAAAAAGGAAACTATCTATTCACGTGAGGATACTGGTGACTTTGGGGAGGAAGTCTCGTCGATATACCAGTGGGACTGTAAGTAGTCTGCATGTAAGGCGAAGGTCCTGACAGATTCAGACGTGGATGTGGAGGCATGTAGCCCATAGGGTTGGTCTGATTAGGGATGTTCCCTTGATAAGGGATACTCAAATGAACATTGAACCCCAAGTGGGATTTAAAGAACCTAAATATGACTGGCCCAAACTACAGGGTATGAAAGAGATAACTTGAGGTTGTTGCCTCCCAGAATATTGTGGATTTCCTTGGATGAGAAGGTTCCAATATTGGGCTAGCGATCCTGGTATGTTCTGTCCATAAGGTGGGTTATAATATCCAACCCGGGGTTGTTCTCCAAGTGAGGATTGTGTCCCAATTTTAGTTTGACCCACAAATTAAGGTTTCCCACTAGGGTTAGATTTCCCTCCAACGCGAATCTGATAACCAGAAGTGAATGACTGAGTGGTGCCTCCAATTCGATTAGAACCACTTGGGCCAGATCCTCCAATAAAAGGTGGATAAGACCCTCCGGAGATGACCTGGGAAGGTTTCAGAATGAAACCAACAACAGTATTGTACCCAAGAGGAAAAAAAATTCTAGAAGCTCTGGATGGAACTTGGATGGGGATAGAAGTATTTAAAGCATGATACCCAGGAGGAAGCGACAAGATAGGTCTAGACGAAAGTGGTGTACCAATGGGAGCTTGGTTAACCACCGCATTCCCGATGGGAATAGTCGTAGCATGGGGGACCATAGTAGAATGGGCCATCTGGTGAGAAATAGTCGAGCTAGGACCAAATAACTGTGAGTTTGAAAAGGCAGTCACACTACTGGATGCACCAGAGAAGTGGTCTAAAGGTACCGTGTAGGTAATAGACGTCACAGGCAGTTGTGATACGATAGGTGATGAACTGGAACTTGATCCCAAATTGTCGTAAAGGTCTCACACTGTACGAGGCGAGTTTCTAAACAAGTCAGTAGTCCAAAGGGTATTCTCACCTTTGAGGCCTGTAAGGGGACCGATCAGTATTCCAGAAGTTTCAACAACAAGATCTTCAGATGAATTTAGTCAGAGAATACATCTCTCATATTTGTGAGGAAGTCGGAAAGCCTCTAGAGAATCAGAAATAATTCAGAAATTTTCTAAAGAGGTGGTTCTTTCCACTTGTGAAGAGACAGTGTCGAGCATATTGCTCTGGATAGGAGAGCCCTTCAGTGTGTGAGGAGGTAAAGGGATGTAACCTTCCGGATCTTCTGGGGTTAGCCCTTGCATCCTGCATGAACGACATGGAGGGACAATGTTGTCCGAACCAAATATTTTATGGAAAAAATATATGGCCAAATATGAAAACAAACATCACTCACTAATAAAATTTAGGAATCAAACCAAGCAAACAAACCTTCTTATTTCGAAGTCACTAGTTGGTGATGAAATCCAACATCGCAAAGTCAAGACAAGAAGGGGCTAGGATAGAGCGGGTGGAGAAGTTATGTTGAGGACCTTCTTAACGAACTTATACCCTGGTCCAAGCTCCAACACATAATTGTGGGTATACCCTCCAAGGAGCCCGAGTGAGTTTGGCCACCATTGATTCCAGGTACCGTGAAGACTTTCCCCTCCACAATCACCTTATGTAACAATTGCTAAAGAGATAGGCTACTAAGGTCACCGACTACAACAATGATGCCTGGGGAAACAATCGACAGTCCGATCCATGTGCAAAGGAATGGTATCTAGCCCAAAATCAACTCAAAAGGATTCCACTCATAATTGTGGGTATATCTTCAAGAGACCCCCATAATACGTGTAATCTCTACACCAATACCAACAAAGCAGGGTGAGTAACTCTATCAGTGTTAATGTGTTGGCAAATGTTTAATAGATAGCGTATGCTTGTCATTGATGGAAAGTACAACAGTGAATATGGCAGGATCAGAATGTGCATCGATGGACAAACAGGAACAACGCAGGCTCAGGAGGAATTAGTGCAGAGTCGAAATTCTTCCAAGTAAGAAGGATGTGTAAACTTAGAGGAGAAGCATCGCTGATCATTGGATCCCATCCAAAATTCCCGACAACATGAGGGCCATCAGATCTAAACAAAAACAAGAAGAGAACGCGCTGAAGAGAAGGATAGATCTCAGGCATTAGATCTGAGTGAACTCGGGAGTTCGTAGGGTGAAAGCCTGAATATTGGGTGTTCAAAGTCACGAGGCGCGAGGACGCGAGGTGGTGAAGTGGCGAGAAGATCAGGACCGTCCATCTAGGAAGGACACGAGGTAAAGATCGGAGAGATCTCGTGAACTCGGGGGTTTGCAGGATAAAGGCCCAAGCATTGGGTGTTCAAAGTCGCGAGGCGCGAGGACGCGAGGCGGTGAAGTGGCAAGAGATTTATAGCCGTCCATCTGGGGGGACAGGTGGCGAGAGATCGAGAGATCTCACGAACTCGGGAGTTCGCAGGTTGAGAGTCCAAACATTGGGTACTCCAAGTCGCGAGGTCGCGAGGTAGCGAGAGAAGGACAACCGTCGGATCCGGATCACAGGAGGACCATTGGATCTGCGTGGGGGATCACACGTGGCGAGAGATCATCATCTTGCTGACTAGAAAGTCAAAGGAACAACGAGATGCGAGATCACGATTTAATCAAGGACCGTTGGATCAAGAGGATGTGTGGCGAAAGATCAGAGCACCATAAAGCTTCATCTCGGAGTCTCGCCTATCGCGACTTGGAGTAACGAAAATCTCCAATGAAGGAACAACGAGATGCGAGATCACGATAAGATCCTGACCATCAATACATCAAAAGATGTGGACCGTTGATCTGAGCTCCATCTCGGAGTCTCGCCCATCGCGACTTGGAGTAACGAAAATCTCCAACGAAGGAACAACGAGATGCGAGATCACGATGAGATCAGGACCGTTGATTCACCAAGATCATGAATCGTCGATCAGGGTCGATGAAGATCAAGATTTTGATTGTCTCAGAGAAGACGAAGAGTCTTAAACTACCAGAGAGACTGAGGAATCTCAGTATAACATACAGTGATGCTGGACACATGGGGCGAACCACCAGAGAAGCTGAAGAGTCACGATGATAATCAGACAGAGCACTCGAGAGGTGGAGGATAACGGTGCAGAGTCAGCATGCAGAGGCATTGTGAACACTATATGCACAAGGTGCACAGAAGCTATAAATACACGGTACAGAGAAGAGATGAGGTCATTGTTGCTTTTGGAGGTTGTTGTGAGTGTTGTTGGTAAAGGTGATTCAGGTGTGAAGAAGGAGGAGAGTGCAGTAGCTTAATAGCATAGAAGAGGAACTGTGCAGAGAATGGAGATGGCGCACAGAGCATAAAAAGCAGAAGACCAGACAACGCAAGTGATGTGAGCAGAAAGGCTATGAGACAGACAGAGCAACGAAATGCAGCAGAACATTGATAAGTCGGGTAAGCCATTGTTGAACATTATATCATTGTAATAAGTTTCAGAAGAAAAGATTTATATTTCAGGGTGGTTGGGAGGTGCTAGGGAGGACTTTTGTCCTCATAGGTTCAAGTGGGTGCTTGAACATAGGGAGTTGGTGCTTCCTTCTAGTTGGTGCTAGAGAAACCAGGGAGTTGGTGCTTCCTTCTAGTTGGTGCTAGAAAAACCAAGGAGTTGGTGCTTCCTTCTAGTGGGTGCTAGAGAAAACAGAGAGTTGGTGCTCTCAGCAAGTTGCAGCTTGCTAAACAGAGGTTGTAGCCTCATTATGTGTTGGTGCTCATATGTATGATAATGTAAAGATTGTAACGATTACTTATCATATAAAGAAAAAGAGGTTTTTACCCTATATGGGTTTCCTCAGGAAATATCTATCTTTGTGTTTCTCATATATGTGACTGATGCTGAATGTGCCATTGTTTATTTCCCTACATTATTGTGATCATCATTTAGTGTCTCAACAATGAGTTTAAAAGAAGCATAATTGTTTAAGCACGGTAACAACTGATTCACCCCCCCTCTCAGTTGTCCAACATAATGTGACCTCAGGTTTGACCCTTTTGTGAGAAGGGCTTCCCAGGAAAAAATGTTGCAAATGGATTTCAACACTCCCTATCAAAAGATTCTACAGTGTGTTTTATGCTTTGGAGAGTGTGCCTCACAACCTATTCCAAAGTGCTAGCCTAGCTAATGTTGGTGAGAAGAGTTTCTAGAAAAAAAAGTTACTAATAAATTGTAAAATTACGTAGTGTTTTAATGGTTGTTGTTTACGCAAGAGGGAGATGGAAATGAAACGAATGTTGTATGAGACCTTGACCCAATAATATGAAAATAGAGATGATTGATGTAATCTTTCATTCAATGAAATCTATCTATAGTAGGGAGACAATATTTTTCCAGAAACACGAGAGCTACGAAATTTAAATTTGTTTTCTTGAATGAACATGATTTCAAACAATCATAAGCAATGGAATTTTTCAACTTTTCTCTTCTAAAAAAACAATTTTGAATGCAAAAAATTTCTTACGAATGATTACTTAAAAGAATAAATGTCTTTAATTCTTCATTTCCAAAACCAAAACAAGGGTGTAATGAAGAAAGGACAAGTAATCAAAGAAAATTGATATGCTCAACAAATGCCCAAATCAAACTTTCAATGAAGATAAAAGTAAAGATGACAAGAAAGTGTCTCACTAAATGAACATGAAAAATGACTTTCCAATCAATAATCAATCCAGAAAAAGTAAACAATCTAGAACTTTAAATCCAATCAAATACTTCTATCAATCAAGCACTCAGATCCACAATCAGAGATTAGATCCTTGTTGATAAAAATCAAGTAGTAAAACTGGAAAAATGATTAAGAAGAGTTTTCAATCTCCGAAACCAATCAACAACAAGTCTCAAACTCAGAAAAAAGTTAGACACTGGCATTAAAATTTCCTCCCAGGTGATAAAAAAAAAAACTGGGATGAAAAGACAAGAAGATCCAATCCAAAAATTTTACAAACAGTGTCGCAGCCCAGCAGTAGGGTACAGTGTGGAAATAAGGGATTTTCGCAGGTTAGCTATGGGGTAGGGTGTGGAAATTTCGCGCTAGTATAAACAGTTGGGTGTGTAAATCAAAGGTTTCTGCAGGCTGTATATGGAGTACAATGCGGAAATTTCTGTAAATAAAATAAATTTGGAAAAAGGGAAAAGATTCTAAGGGAAATTTCATATCTAGAGAGTCTAGATGGATCCCCCACAGACTCAGAGACTGCTTTAAAATGAAAAAGGGTAGGCTAAAAGAGAATGGTCAACAAAAAACCACAAACAAGTCGTATCCCCAATGGAGTCACCAATTTGGTTATTGGATAAATCGGTGAATGCAGACATAAACTAATCTCCCTAGATCCACTTGGATCTAGAACAAAACAAGATAGGACATGATGCTTTCCCTAAGTTACAATCATTGAATTTACTACCAAATAAGAGATGAGTGACATACCTTTAAATATCACTTCCTTATATCTTTGTTGTCCCTGCTTCACTCTGGTGCTCTTGTGAAATTAGATCTACAATGACACAAACCAACCAAAGTGAAAGCAACAATAGTATATTCAATGAAAACTTAAACATGTGATCAAGGAGTCATGTAATAAAATGAGAATGATTTTATGGGAAATAAACATGCCACCGTATTATATTAAGTAGAAGTGGAAGACACAACCAAACTGACTTGATGTCGCAAGTTCCCTTTCAGTGGCTCTTTGCTCCAACACACACACACTTTCTCTGAATTTTCATGAAGATGATCCACAATGGTTTGATGGGAAAATGGATACCTCAAGCATCAATTGAAACAAGATTCCTCACATAGTCTTCAACCTATTTTTCCATCAATTCTTTTCTTAACCTTGCTTAACATTTTCCATGAGAAACCCATCATTATATAGGAGAAGGAGAGATGGTTAAAGAGATTAGGATGATCCCACAAAATCAGAGAAGTCAGTAGGATCCCAACCATACAGACGCCAACTCATATTCTAGAAGATCCTCTTCTATAACCTTCATGAACTTGTTCCTTTCTTTAGCTTTCAAGTGTCATCACACCCTGCCTATACAGTAGCCTGCAGAAACCCCGTGAGCCAGGTATAGAGTAGCCTACAAAAATTAGGCATTTCCACACTGTGTACTACATGCAGCCTACAGAACCCTTCTAAAGACAAGTTTTGTAGAGGAAGACATCAGTCACTTTTCTCATGAGAAATATCCTTTTGAGATCCTGAACACACATTCTTGTAGAAACATCACCAGGGTGACCAAAATAATGTGTAACAAAAGTCAATTGTGAGTTCCAGGTGGTTGTACAGGATCAAGAATGTTGCATATGGTAGCATCAAGAAGTTCAAAGCAAGGTTTGTGGCGAGAGGGTTCTCCCAAAAAGAGGGAGTGGACTAAGAGGAGACAGTTGCTCCAGTCACTAGGTATGATTGTATTCATGTTTTTATTTCTATTTCTTCAATTATGAGGTGGAGGATACATCAGATGGATGTGAAAACAAATTTCCTCAATGGGATCATTGAGGAGGAAGTATACATAGATCAACCTCAGGGATTTGAGGTACATGGGAGGGAGTCTCATGTGTGTAGGATTATGAAATCCTTGTACGTACTTAAATAGGTACCCAGGGAGTGGTATTCCAGGATCGACAGATACTTGCAGAGTATGGAATTCACCAAGAGTGAGGAACATCCTAACTTGTATTTCATACTTGTTGGGGCAGATCCACTCATCTTAGTTTTGCATGTTATGTTGTTCCTCAAAATTTCCCCTGACTAAGGAACAATGTTGAAGCACCTCTAAAGAAATCCTCAATCAAATGATACTCAATAAAATATGATATGCATAGAGAAATAAAATAAGATTTAAAAGGGGAAAGGTCAAGTAAAATGAATAAACCTATGCTAATATGGTGACTATTTTCAATATCACTTTGATGTCGAAACCGAGACGAGCTCTGAAAAGGATTATGGTTTAGGCTCCTCGGCTCCCTGGTAATCCCCTCTGCCACCCCTAGTGGGGCTAGACATGATCGCCAATGAAGAGGGTCTAGGAGCCACCTCCTACTACAAGTCCATGCCGTAGGAACCTGCTAGTGGAGGTTTCTTCCGACAGTCCTTCAAGCCACCATTGGACCAACAATCACAAATCTTCTTTGAAGGAGTTACTAAAGGAAAAGAAATGGACATTGACTTAGGACTTGTTCTAGCAAAAAAATCACATCCTTGAGAGCCTGGGAATTGCATACCTCAAGCACTGCTAGCACCAAAATATGTGATCAACACACCCCACATTGAAGAACAAAAACAATACATGAGGGACTACGTGTTGGTGGGAAAATTCCTAGGTTTATGGCCCTATGAACTCGATATTTTCAAATGGATATAACATTGGTGGAAACCCAAGGGTCACTGTGACCTACAACTAGGCTCCAATGGATTTTTTACCATCATCTTCCATAACCTAGAAGATCGAAATCACATTTTTGACAGGGGACCCTATTTCTTCAACTCAATTGTCCTCTTCCTCCGCTTCTAGACAAATAAGTTTATCCCTGAAAAAGAAGACTTTTCTCATGCGCTAGTATGGATCCGTCTATACTACTTACCACAAGAGTTTTGGCTAGAAGAGATCATGGCAGGCATATGAAACACCATTAGGGAATATTTCAAATCCTCAAAGGTGACTAAGAAGAGAAGGCACACCTCTTATGATCGCATCCGTGTCTATCTCAACATATTGAATCCCCTCCTTAGTTCCATAGCCCTGGAATACCATGATGAGGACTACTCTCAAACTATTGACTATGAGCACATACCATTTCGATGTAGAAAATTCCATGAGCATGGGCTTCTGTTCAGAGAATTCCCTCTAAACCTTGTCAAAAACAAGGTCAACAGTCCTGAAGAAAACAAACCAAAGGACTACTTCACCCAGGTAGCGATAAAGTGGCGCTAGGAAGCCAGGAAAACTGTGTAAAAAACCAAAAACGAACCCCCCTCCACCAACTCCTTCAGCTTCCTTCAACAAATTCTAGAAGATATGGATGAGCCACAACTACCCCCTCAAGGAACAACCACCCACAACAATGCAAAAGACAACCCTTCCAACACCCCTATCTTGGAGAAGATCCCCTCCTCTTCCTCTTCCCATGCCAAATATGGTGAAGCCTCAAACCCTAAAGATGAAGACACCTAAATGTTTCTAGAGGAACAAGATCTGGAAGGCGTAGACCTTGAGCACTTAGAACAAGAATATCGCAAGAAGGAACTGTACACCATCTCTCCAGATCAACTTCACAATGTGCATATAGTCTTCCTAAACTCCTCAGCGGGATTTGCAACCCAATCCACCACCAGATTGGGCATCCAACACATCCAACAGAGGGAACAATACAAATAGAAGGATGAGAAGAAAAGAGGAAGAAAATCCACCCAAAAAATCATACAGGAAATCAGTCACTTCATGGTAAACTCAGGTCAGATACATCTCATCTCTGATAGATTCCCCCCTCTCACCTCTCCATCCTCATCATGAATCTCATCTCTTGGAATATATGTGGTGTCAATGGTCGTAGTAAGCAACAACTTCTATGAGATCATATTATAGTAGATCAACCTGACATTCTTTTACTTCAAGAAACAAAAATGCATTGGGGAAGAAATGAATCAAATACTCTCCAGATGTTGGAAACAAGGGAAGATGATGAATATCGATTCCAAAGGCCCAATTGGTGGTTTGTCCATCCTTTGGAACTCCAACACCGTTCTTCTTGAGAACTTATTCACCACCAGATGGAAAATATCAGTGGAATACAGACTCATTGGCTCCAATAAGCTAGGCTTCCTTACTAATTTTTATGGACCAGCCACCCCAGGGGACAAGCTCAACTTCATTCAAAATATCGATCGGTTGGCTAACCTCATCAATGATCGTAGGTGGATACTGGGGGGTAATTTCAATATGGTAAACCACCTAGAAGAAAAGAGGGGTGACACTCACATAATCGAGGTGTAAAGTGGGAAATTTCAAGCTTTGTCGACATGCTTGGTCTCATAGATATGGAAACACAAAATGGCATTTTCACTTGGTCAAACTGATGTTTGGGCTCCCAACAAGTTGCATGCCATCTGGATCACTTCCTCATTTCAAAAACTATCTTAATGGAAGGCCTAGCGATAAGTGCTACCATCTTGGACACCTCAGTCTCCAACCACTAGCCTATATAGCTCTCAATAGATATCTCTGGCTCTCCTAGATGGAATCCCTTCAGATTTGAGCATTTCTGGCTCAACCACCCAGAATTCCAAGCTCTCGCTCCGAAATGGTAGAGGGAAGTCACCACCTCTCATAGTTCCAAAATGTTATGTTTTCAAGAACAACTGAGAAACTTTAAGAAAATCCTAAAGCTTTGGAACAAATAACACTTTGGAAATATTTTTGAAGCCCAAAGAAACTTGAAAGAGAAAATGAATCTCATCCAGATCCAGATCAAGAATCACAGCCTCACAGAGGATCTCAAAGTGCAGGAAAATATACTCAAACAACAGTTGGAGGAAAGGCGTTCTCAAGAGGAAGTCCCATGGAGGCAAAAATCCCAAATAAAATGGCTTCAAGAAGTGGAATGGAACACCAAGTTCTTCCACTGTGCGGCGAACCAACGCAGACACGACAACTGCATTATGCACCTGGTCATATAGAAAGGGAAAACTCTCCACAAACATGAAGATATCAAGAAGGAACTGGTCTCTTGTTACCAAGATATGTTGTCGGAACCTCCTATTGACAGATCCCCCGACACAAAAAATATCACCCAACACATCCCCAATATCATAACTCAAGAAAAAAATGAATCTCTTTCCAGACCAATCATGATTGAAGAAGTATACCTAGCCTTGCAAGACACCCCCATAGGGAAAGCTCCAGATCTGGACGGCTTCATGACGAACTTCTTTCACTTTTTTTGGCGCATGATTCAGGAGGAATTTTGGGACATCATCGAAGACTCTCGCATCTCTGGGAAGGTTCTCCCTGATCTTAATGCCACTTTCTTGACCCTCATCCCTAAAGAATATAAATTCACTCATCCTAAACAATTCATACCAATTTCTCTTTGCAATGTAATCTACAAGCTGCTGACAAAAGTAATTGCCCGACGCCTCAAACCACTCCTGCCCCTCATCATTTCTCCCGAGCAGTCAGGGTACATTGAAGGCAGGAAAATTCTAGATAGTGTCATCCTTTCCCATGAAGTCATACACTCTCTCTAGAGCATGGGTACTCCAGGTATTTATTAAAGTTATATCTTTCCAAAGCTTTTGATAAACCTAGCTGGGCTTACATGAAATCAATTCTTCTTTCTTTTGGCTTCACTACGAACTGGGTGGACTGGATTCTAAACCTCACTTCTTCTGCCTTCTTCTCCATTTTGATCAAAGAAGTTGCTTCTCGCCCCTTCTCTCCCTCTCATGGAATACATCAAGGGGACCCGCTATCCCCCTTCCTCTTCATTATCATGGCATAACGACTCGACTGCTTCATCAAAGCCTCCCTTGCAGAAAATTCTCTTACTGGACTCTCCCTTTATGGCATGGATCCCCCCATCTCCCACAACCAATTTGTTGATGACATCCTAATGTTGAGCTCCCCCACCATCCGTGAATCCCTGCGCATTCTCAATATCTTGCAAAATTTCTGTGCATCCTCATGAATGGACATTAATAAAGAAAAATCTCAACTCTTTTTTTTAACACCCCTTTACCTATTCAAGTTCACATCACCAACATCTTGGGATTCATGCATAGCTCCATTCCATCCAAATACCTTAGCATTCCAATCATTAATAAAGCCCTTCAAAACTACTCCTGGGAGGGGCTCCTCTCTTCCATGGGAAAAAGACTCTCCTCCTGGACCTTTCGAATGCTCAACCTTTCCATTCACCTCATCCTCCTCAAATTAGTCCTTCAAACCTTACCTATTTATTCCTTCTTTGCACTGGCTGCCGCAAGCTGTATTCTTACTGCCATCAAAACCCTTCAAAGAAAATTTCTTTGGAAAGGGGCAAAGATGGAATGAAAAATAGCTATGATCAGTTGGGAAAAGATATGCAAACCAAAATTAAAAGGCGGTCTTGGTTTAAGGGACCCCACCACTCTCAACAAAGTCCTTAGTGCGAAGATTTGGTGGAGATGGTTGAAGCGACCTAAGGAACTCTGGGCCAAAATCTAGAGGAATAAGTACATTCCACATATTGCCGAAAATGAACTTATCATATGGAATGAAAACATACTAGGCTCCTTGATTTGGAACGCTTCAAGATAAGGCCACTCTCTTATTGTCGATTATGTTGTCTGGGAAATACAGAACGAAAGGACAACTACCTTTTGGAATGACTCGTGGAGACAATGTCCCTCCTTAATGCAACACTCCATCACATAAAATATCCTTACCCCCACCACTCAGGCTGGTCTAATCACGATCATGGACTATTGGCAAGAGGACACCCCAGGCGCAACTTGAAATCATTGGAAGTCCACTCCCACAGAACTTCATACTCCAACGCATGTGGATATTCAAACTTGGCACGAGATGACTTCTTCCAGGAAAATTCCAGTTTCTCAAGGAAACGACATCTTAAGACAGGGGAACTCCTCACGAGGCACCTTCACCATCGAAGAGGACTACAATATAAAGACAACCTCACACTTGCTCCCCCAAGAACTAGTTTCAGCGAAAATATGGTCGAATAAGAACTGGAAAAAAATAAGCACTTTCCTCTGGCTCGTTGCACACAAGGGCATCCTCACCTGGGACAACCTCACCAAAAGAGGTTTTTTCGGGCCCTTCATTTTCCCTCTTTGCTGGAAAGACTCAGAATCTCAAAATCATTTGCTCATTCTTTGCTCCTACAGTACACAAATATGGGATCATTGTGCCTCAATAATGTGCACCACGGATTGCAAACGAGAAGGCCTCAAGGAGACCTTAGAAGAATAGAGAGACTCAACTTTTCAGTCTCCCATCCTAAACCATATATGGAAGCTACTTCTGGGCTTCATCCTCTAGAAACTATGGAAAGATAGAAACAAACAAGTTTTCCTTTCGTCTCAGCTTGACTGGCAGAAAGTATGGCAACACATAAATAACAACATCAAAGAAACCATTCTCCTTCATCCCTAGAAAGAGGAATACTTGGATTTTCCTCCATAGGAAAAGCACATCTTGGACAAATGGATCATCAAATTTCACCCACATTTTTCAAGGAAACCCAAAAGTTTACAATACAAAGGAAACCCTTCACACTGGTCTCTTCCAGCTCCAGGATTCATCAAATTAAACTTTGATGGAGATTCCAAAGGTAATCTGGGCCCTGCCGGCTTCGGGGTGGTTCTTTGCAACAGTCAAGGAAGCATAATACTCATCATAGCCATTAGTATTGGACATAACACAAACACCACAGATGATCTCTCAGGTCTAATCAAAGGACTATAATTTTCTCAAGAAAATGGACACAACAATCTGATCATAGAGGGGGATTCTCAAATAATCCTAAGATTTTTTGTAAAGATACTCAATGGAGTAGATCTAGACAACATCTCCCCTTGTTGTCGACTTACCACAAAAATCAGTGCCATTGGAGCTCTCATTTCACCTCACTTGGTGCTCATTCCTTCGCATGTGAGAAAGAAAGACAACCAGGTAGCAGAAAAACTGGCTAATTTTGGGGTGGCTTTAGAAGGATTAGATATCCTCTATATGTTCCCCACCCACAGGGATCAACCCCTCTTCCAGGATTTCATAGCTAAGGCTCTTAGAACAGATATCCCCCTGGATGGGATGTCAGAGCACTCCACATGTCCATCCACGAACTAAGAGCTTGCCACCTCACCTCGAGCCACGTGACGACACCTGTTGCTCCCTTCAGCCTTTACTACCATCTTATGGTTGCTGCAACCATCAATTTCACCACGCTCTCAACTAAATGATTCAGTGCACTTAGAGTTGGCTTCCCGTCATGGGTATGGCACTGGTACACTGTACGATCCTCCTATGCTCGTGTACATTTACTCTCCATCCTTGTTGTTGGGTAAATATCCCCTACATATTTAGCATTTAAGGGATTTAATCATGCATGTAGAAAATGACCATTCAAAAGGCCTCTACTTTCTCCTATTCTCTCGACACAAAACCCCACACACATGCAATACAAAGGTGTAAACAAGATTAGATAATTGTACCTTAAGTCTTTCATTTGATGTCAATCCCTTTGTCTTCACTCGATCTTTGATTACGGGCCTCCTCCCAAAGCTGACTCGCATTCACACATGAACAAACAAAGAGCTACGAAAATGAATTTCATATAATAATTGCTGGGTTAGATGTGACAATATCATAAAATAAATATTCAACTTGAACACATGATATGGTGGGACGGAAAACGTATTCCTTTTTTGTATTAATCTTCACAAGAGTAAACTTACAATATGTGGTTGACACTACTCCTCGAAACTGGTCCTGGGCTACTCTTTAAATGTCTTCCAACTGCTTTGTTCTATAATTCTCTTTGCACAAGGATGGCTAAAGGTTGGGACAAAGGGAATGCCAATTTGGGTATATTTTCTCTACTATGATTTTCCTCCTTCCAAATGGGACCCCTACCCCTTATTTTATAGGCTAAAAGGAGCTAGGTATTTGGTCGAGTGACCTTCCATGCATGGCCGAAAGGTTTAGTTAACTTTCTCAAATCTATGTGTTCCGTCAACAAATTTCCTTTTTTCGTGATTTTGTAGGTACACGTGGGCTGTAGTGAGTCAGCTAGCATGTACACGTGTGCAGTAATGGAGCAGGGCGCATGGGCCTTTAAAAATGGGGTTTTTAAGAAGATTTGTTCAGTGATAGCTTGGCAAAGAAGGGCTATGAGATGGCTTGATTCCAGGTAAGCATGTATTGTGAAAATTAGGGTTATAACAGATGCCCTCTAATGTGTGAGGTTAGAAGAGCATCTGATGGCCAAAATACATTACCAATCTTTACCAACGTACCGAACCAGTGAGCCCAGGAACCAGAATTAGGGAGGTGCCATCTGCAAAATAACAATTGTCTCACCGAGGAGGACATACCCATGCTCGGGATAAAATCATGGTTGCCAATAAAATACAATGTAGATCCATATCATATAACTATATAGAGTGTAGTCGCGAGCAATACATAATGAATCTACCTCTCGAAATCAAAAGATACACATGTATAGTATCCATCTTCCAGAAGCTGATATGACCTGATGGATAAAGATAATGGCGTCAGAGCTCGAGAAACAACTTCAAAAATATTCAAAACTTGGGTAGGAGTGTAATATGAGTGTACGACTTCACTACCCAGAGGTCTTCGACGGCTCATCGGGCTTGGACTAGAGGATCTTTGATGATCAGACTGAAGGATTCATTGATTTTGAACAAAGATTTGATTGGGTTTTAAGGATGGCCAGGCATGAGGGCAAGAGGCAAATTGCAGAAAGGCCAACTTAGGCTTGGTAAAAACTTCCCTTGAATAATAACATGACAAATGATGAGACTCAGGCAACATGGCATTGACATAAGTTCACGATGCAAGAGGCAACACAAACTCTCCATATGTTTGGAAGAATAATGGAACAGAGGAGGACACAAATCGTATGTAGCAAGAACAACTTCTTAAGGTCATATTAAATCCCAGGACTTGACAAACAAATGAAAGGATGTGCTTTATCCAAGGGAGACTCATTGTGCTACCAATAAAAAAGAAAATACTTTTCCCTTCTTCTTTTTGGGGTATATTTGATTTTTTTGTCTTTTTCAAATAATTATGAAAAGCTTGAAAAATAATAAAGAATGCTACATTACAAAGGGGGAACGAGTGTCGAAAACATATGAGTTCTAGGCACAAGGACTAAACTGATGTTCATGCTCGGAAAAATCCCTTCAGGGGTCAAGGTGTCAAGACGCAAAGGCAAAGTGCTACAAGGCTTGCGTTATAAGGCATGTTTTAGATGGGTCAGTTGAGAGCAACATGGAGCCAACATTTAGGCCAAAGACGCAGGAATGCAAAAGTGGTTAACAAGACACAATGATAACGTCCTTTGATGTAAGTTTAATGGGCCCAGAGAAGGTAAGCTCGGTCTTTTTTCATGTTTAGAGAGTCTGAAAAAACGTAAAAGGATACTCCACTGTGGTACCTTTTTCGAAGGTAGTCTAGTCGGTTCGAAAAAGGGGTAAATTAGCACCGAAAAGATGTCTATTCAAAACCATTTTAACAAGTGTGATAAAGACAAGATCACTTGGCAATTTTTTCATTTTTAAGGAGTCTGAAAAAAGCTTAACTATGGACTCCATCAGGAATGTTCTTCTGAACCAATTTAACGAGTGTGAAAGAATAAGGTCACTCAGTGATCTTTTCAATTTTAGGGAGTTTGAAAAGACCTTAACTATGGACTCCGTGGGGGTTCCTTTTTCATAAATTTAGTCCCTCAGGCCCGAAAAAGGATTAAAATCATACCTAAGAATACTCTTCTAGGGGACTAGAGCTCCTAGAGTATACCTTTGTTCGTACAGTTGACCATCTGGACCAAAAAATGGGTAAACTACTGTCGGACAGACGTGACTTCAAATTTCAGTTTAACGAGCATGAAAGGCCACAAGATCGCTCGATAATATTTTCATGTTTAGAGGGTCTGAAAAGGGCTTAAAAGAAGACTCGTTATGTTTTTTTTTGGAGTTCTAAGGGTGAGGTCAAGAGTGACTATGAATCACGCAAATGGGGCTCAAACTCATAATCAGGAAAAACTAAAGAGGACTCCTGAGCCTATAGTCATTAGTAACAACATGGACACCAAAATGCAACCAGGATCTACCTAGGGCATCCATATTAAGGTAGGCTCTACCACCAAATTATGACACTTCTAAAGCAACAATGATGGTTCCATGTCGCAACATGATGAGATCGATCCTATGGAAAAGAGGAAAAGACAACAAGATGCAAGAAGTGGAGGTGGAATCCCAACTAAAATGCAATGAGTTGGCAAAAAGACTTTTTACCAAAGGACCTTCAAAAACGACCCAAAACTCCAAAAAGGTTCCAAATAACTAAATAAAATTTTTCTGTGACCATCCAAAGAAAACTCCTGGACCATGTTAAATGATTTTCAGTTTAGAAAAAATGACAAAAGGGTCTGAAAATTGACAAAAAGAGGCCAAAAAGTCTCTAAATAGAAGCTGGGAGCTCATTATCACCATTGTTAATTCAGAAATTGACTAAAATACAAAACTACCCCTTTGTGAAAAGAGTTGATTCCGAGAGCCTCGGTGGACGAAACAACCATCTGCTTGGACCAAGTAAGTACAAACTACCTCATCTTGCAATCTAATTCTTTTTTTATGCATTTAGTTTCATTTTTTGGGGGGGTGTCGACCTTCAAAAGTCGACCCTGTGTCCACGCGGGATGTCCTATGACAGCCCACGTGTACATTTATGCTGTAGTATGACAGACCACATGTACACACGACTGTCAGCAAAACAACCTGCGTGGACCCTCTATTTAGTGTAAAACAATTAAGAAAGCATGAAATAACTCTCTTGAATTTTTCCCATGTGCAGGATGTATGTTCACTGGAGGGAAAGAGAGCATGAGGATATTGATGTGATGGTCGATGCGGACCCTAATTCTCTTGTTGCGTTAATGCAATTTGGTTTGTTAACGTTTTACCATTGTCCATTCATGCGAGCACAACCTAGGATACTAATTTCCTTAGTTGATTATTGGCATCCTGACACCAAGGCCTTTATGTTAGAGGGGCATTCGTTGGTGCCAATGACAAAGGACATATACTTTTTGACTGGCCTCTCTAGTAGAGGGGAACCAGCCAATTTCCATACCTTTCCTTCAGGGCCTCTCAACATATCAGAGTTGATTGGACTCCATTGTGAAGCCGATACTGACAGAACGAGCTCACAGGTGACGATAAACAAGATTTCAAACTTATCACTGAAAGTGATAGTGTTGCTTATCAGGTGGATTACTGGGTCTGTGGCTTTGCATTAGGCTTCCTGTGCACAAATGAATTATGCAGTTCAGTTCTTAAATGCACAAATATTTGACTGGAGCACCACATTATTGGATTGTATGAAAAGGCAAATAACAGATTGCCGACTACAGAATCAGAGGAACTTTGGGTTTGAAATGATTCTCTGCTCTTTCTTCTTTGAAAGAGTGCTTAGTTTCAGCCCTCAAGAGGTGGTAAGAGGGCACCTAGCCTCTAGCCCTACATTATGCAGATGGGCGGTGTAGATGCTGCGACAGGGGAGGGGATGGACCATTGAGGCTTTTGATGACAACTTTTTTGCTTGGTTGTCGCGACATATCTTGGTCATAGAGGATTACCCCTATGCTGGGATTGACTTCTCAAGAAATCCTAAGATACCTGTNTATGTGATTTTTTTTATGAGGTTTTATATATATCATTTTTTTATTATATCAGAGTATTTGACAGAAATGTGTCTATTGTATGCAGATGTGGGGCCAGTGAAACCAACGGATTATACGAGGAACATGCGACGTCCTCGGCCAGAGGCTGCACCAATTTCCATAGGGGGACCGATAGCAGCAGGAGGATTTCCAGCTGGTGAGGTTGAGAGAGTTCTGAGACAACTAGAGCAAAATTTTACCTCGCTCACTCGCACCATTCCTATGGTGGAGATTGAGGATCTGCCACCCTCAATGCAGCCTCACATAGTGGGGGCGCTACAGACGTGGGTACAGCTTTTTTGTCTTTTGGAAAATGTCGTTGATCATTACAACAGGGCCCACAGGCCCCATGCTTAGTTAGGCTGGACTTTCCACGTGCCGAGGAAACTACTTGTATATTTTTAAGGGCATAAGCCCTATGACTCGTTACTGGTCGTATTTTTTGAGGTGCTTGTGCCCACTTATGTACTCTGATGTTTTTGATATTATATATGGATTTTTATGTCTTTTTATGTGTTTATGGAATACATCTAATTTACAAATGTATTTACATGTGCGTGTGTGCATTTTTCTTTATATGTGTGCAATATGCCAATCTAATACATGATTAGCTAGGGCATCTATAACTTGATTCAATCTCCTAGGAACATGGATATACGTAATGTAATCAAATCTTCGTTCTAAGAGACGTACCCTAAGGAACCATCGGTGAAGAGTAGGATCATAAAAGCAGTAAATTCCATTTAACTGAGACACAACTAGATGAGCATCTAAATATACCTGAAGGCGAGAGATACCATGCGACACAACGTCATGCAAAAACTCTAAAACTGCACTGTATTCGGCAACATTGTTTGTGGTTTCACCTAAACAAATACCTATTGAAGATAACAACTGGCCTTGAGGTGTGTAAATTACCCAAGCTGCGGAAGCAAGCCTCCGAGTGTGTCGGCTTGCACCATATGCAAACCCAACGAACACCTTTGATTCACTTGACATCTACCACAGTGAAAAATATGACATCAAATGACACGTCCATAAAACCAAAAAGGTAAAAACTCAAATGCAAAAAATGTACAGGAACTATACATATTTACAAAACGTTACCCAAGGTGACCTACCTATGAATAATACTTCTTGAGGTAGAGCCCATTTCTAGGCTCCGCCAAAGCATTTCCCTCAAAGTCTACCAGACGATAAGCGCCCTTTTTTAAAACCTCTTTTACGATGAAAGGTACGAACCACATGGGTTTGAACTTGCCTACCCCTAGGGGGTCCTTATCTTGGTCATAGACCAAGACAAGGTCACCTTCCGAAAAAATCCTAGGACAAATGGACCGATCATATTGACACTTGACCTTTTGTTTGTGAGCTTCGTTGGCCAAGGCTGCATCATGATGTTGCTCATTGAGCTATTCGAGGTATAACAAACGTTCTTCGAGTGGTGAAGTGTCTGGAAGTAACTGTACTGCCAATTTTAGAGATGGGATCTGACACTCTATAGGCAAGACTTCTTCCAGCTTGTAAATGAGTTGAAAAGGTGAGAATCCGGTTGCAATCTTGACAGACGTTCGGTAGGCCCATAAGGCTGAGCATAACATCAAATGCCAATTTGTCTTAGCTGAATTGATCATTCACTGTAAAATGGTCTTGAGATATTTATTGACAGCTTCCACCTGACCATTCACTTGGGGGTAATAGGGTGAGGAGTGTTCTTATCTCAACCCAAGCTTTGATGTTAACTCGATCATCATTGTGTTCTGAAAGTGATTGCCATGGTCAGTGACAATCTCTCTTGGGACACTGAACCTTGCTATAATCTGGTTAAACAAAAAGAGTCCAGTGGTCTTGGCATCATCTTTGAACGTTGACATAGCTTCACCAGAGGGCAAGACTAAGTCTAAAGAGTCTGTATTAGCGTGGGAACTTGGATCCGAAATAGGCTCTAAAATCGGATCTAACTCTTGTGCAGGAGTCGGATTAGGGTCGGTGGAAGCTTACTGGACTAAAGAGTATGCAACTTCTGCTGTGGACAAAGGCATGGCCATACCATGGTGCCCTGTCCCTGCCATAATCACTGATGTGGAAGGAAGAATCCACGGATCGTTGAAGTAAGTCATGCAAAACGACGAAACCTGGAAAATCTCAACCTTATGGTGGTCTGATATGAAATTCACATCACCCTGAGGAGGTGGATAATTGAATGTACCCATCAAAGGTGGGCACAAACCAACTCCCATGTTGAATATACTAGGTTGAGGGTTATCAATCATTGGGACCGCAGATGCCCCCAATGAAGGGTCAGAACGGGAGAAAGACAACTGATCAATGGTCATGATTCGACCCTCGTGTGGAAACAAAAAAACCTAGAAAATTGTCGCGACCACTACTTGCATGGCATAGGTCCAACTCCTTCCTAACAAAAGATTGTAGTCGAGTGATGCATCAACTACTTCGACTTCGACACACATAGTTTTCCCCTCTAGCTTCACTGGGAAAGAAGGGATGATGCCATGTGGTCGGAAAGAACGACCATTGAAAGCGGTGAAGAGAGTAGGTGATGGAGACAAAGAGGGCTGGCCAATGGCCTTCCAACACACCAAAGACATCACGCATGTCGAGGCACCCTCATCAACCACCGTGAAAAATATGTTCCGAGTAAAATTTTTCGTGGTGTAAGCCACTACTATCTAAAATGCTACGTAGTAAGGGAGATGAGGTTTTAAGTTAGTCGTATCAATCATGATCGTACCTGGGTTACAAGTCTCGACAGATCCTAAAGTAGCTAACAGAGCCTTTCTCTGGGAAGGGCATCTCTGGAGGACTTCCAAAGCCAACATTGCACAAGGGGTTTGAGACAAATCTTCCACCACAGAGTAGTTCTGAAAGCCCTTGTGTTTGGGTTATGAGAAGCTTTTTTGAACACACCTTTTGGGATGAGTGTCAGGGTTTTGCCCATTGTCTTCTCAATCTGAAGAGGAAGAGATGGGATTTCATCTTCTTTACTTTTCTCAGAGGTACTTGGCTTACTGTAGTCATGTGCTCTATTCATTATAAAGGCATCATATTTCACCATATACACATTCGTGGATGGTGGATTATTCACAGGTGGAGGGGGTACTTGACTGCCCCCTTCCGCGCTTGTAGAGGCCTGGGTTAGATTTTTCCCATGTTGAAATGGGTTCGTTAACACAGTAGGTTTCTACTATGAAAATAACTTTTGGGCCTCCACAAGCCGAGGGAACTGATGAGTCAGGTGGTCTTCCGCGCAAAGGTTACACAGATACTTCACTTTTCTTTTATTAGTGTTTCCCTTGCTAGCATTATTAGTGAGTTGCTTATCCCCCTTACCCTTCTTATGTTGTTTCTTCTTTCCATCAGTCTGCTAGGTGGCCTTTGGCTTTGTCGATTGCACACTGTGTACATCTGACGTTTGGGTAGGGGGAACAGTCAGACCAATGGTATGGCTGGGTTCTGTGTGCTATATAGACAGTTGCTGCAATTGTTTTGTCAGCTGTTCAACGAGATTTGCTTGTGATGAACCAACAATACCATCAACATGTGGTCCAACTCTCTGTCTGGTTTTATCAAGGATGGAGCGTGGCACATCTGACAAGTTTTCGTATAGTAGCCCAGACTGAGAATAAATTAGCTCAAGTTGTTGAGCTCTCATGATGGTATCTTCTTCAGAAAACACTCCCAATGTTGCGACATCTTTGGATAACTGTGGGACCAAAGACTTAAGGAACCACTCAAGCAGGAATGGTAGTGGGACTGGCACTTTAATCAGACTCTTTCGACGTCTCCATTCTCGAATGTGATCCAAGATATGGTCCTCTTTTGTCTGTGTGAAATTGGTTAGCAATTCTGTGCCGACGTTGTATCTCATAGGTGACTGGAAATGGTTTAGGAAAGCCATTTCCAATTCGCTGAAGAAAGAGTATCTTGAGCGGTCAAGGTCAATGTACCATTTCACAACACTCCCAATGAGAGTGCGTTGAAACAATCGCAATTGTAGGGAGTCGTCTTTCAATGAATTAGACGAGGACCAAAGGTGAAAGGTAGTCACATGATCTCCTGGATCTTCGTTAGGCTTGGATTCAAATTTTGGTATGTCCAAAGGAAACCTCGTCGACATAGGGGGACAACACGGATCGTGACAGATAGGGTCATTCAACAACCTAGTTAAGTCAGGCAAATGCAAGGTTGCTAGGAAAGGTAGTTTGGGTTGCTAGTGATAACCATGGAAAAAGGGGCCTAGAGTTTGACTAGCACCAGGTTGCCAGGAAAAGTTGGGTTGCTGGCTAGGGCTCTGGTAGAAACCATGGCCAAGATCAACATATGGATTTTGCATTTGAGGAAACATCATCGGTTGATTCTCAAAATAGGACGTAGATGGTTGGGCATGCATTAAATTTGGAGGACTTTGGGAAGGGTTGCCCCATGCTGATCCCATAGGCATAGATCATGTGCCTTTCCCAAGGTTCCATTGGTTGTGAAAGGAGTTGCCCCTGATCGACATTCCTGACGAGGGAACTGGTCCCTGCCAAGCATTCCAAGGTCCTGGTGCGGAAGGAATTCTTGGGTGTGCCCCCTGTGCAGGAATAGTACCCTGCATAGGATTTGGTTGTCCATAGCTGGGATGGCCCCCGGTCGGAAAAGCAGATGATGAGAAAGCATTGTTACCAAATGCTCTGAACAAAGAAAATGGTCATTTAGGTTTCTGTGGTGAGAAAGCCTCTGATATGATATTGATAAAACCTAAGTGTTTCCAACTTAAAACCTAAGTGATTCCAGCTTATATTCTTCTACCACTGATATGATATTAATAAAACCTATAATTAATAGAAGATTAATATTAATAATAGTATTATTGCCACCTCTTTTTATTAACCTTAATTTAACCTAAGTGATTCCAACTTATAACCACTGATATGATATTAATAAAACCTAAGTGATTCCAACTTAAAACCTAAGTGAATTAACAAAACCTAAGTGTTTCCAACTTAAAACCTAAGTGTTTCCAACTTATAATCTTCTACCATTGATATGATATTAATAAAACCTAATAGTTTCCAACTTATAATCTTCTACTGATATGATATTAATAAAACCTAAGTAATTCCAACTTATAATCTTCTACCACTGATATGATATTAATAAAACCTATAATTAACAGAAGATTAATATTAATAATAGTATTAATGCCACCTCTTTTTATTAACCTTAATTTAACTCACAATTAACATATAATTAATATTAATATGATTAACACCTTATACCATATTGTTAACCCCAAATTTAGCTTTTTGAACATACAAATTTAATATTAATAATAGGAACCTAAATTTAGCCTATAATTAGTCAAACCGACTTAAGATTAATATTAATAATACTAACTTCCTCAATCCTAGGGTTTACCTCATTAAATTAACCTCAATTTAACCTAGAATTAACATAAAATTAATATTTATAATACTAACATTGCCTAATCAAATTAACTTAAGATATTAACTTCCTCATAACTAGGGTTTACCTCATTAATTTAACCTTAATTTAACCTTTAATCAACATAAAATTAATATTTTTAATACTAACTCCTTTTGGTCAACCCTAAATCTAGCCTACGTTTAACATAAAAACCTAATATTTAAACCACTTAATTAAACCACTATTTATTATCTTTTGAAAAGTCTCCTAAAAACGAGGGTTTCTCTTAGCCGACCGAAGTTTTTTCACCCGCCTCATCACTATTTATTAAAGGCTCCTCTCTTATTTTTCCTCAGGCTTTTTTGTCCTGAAGATGGATCCTGTTGTGGATCCGAAACGTCGACGACAAGCTGTCAACAACACTGTGGTTCTTCCGACAAATTCTGAAAGAAAATGGTGTCGAACCTACCGGCATACTTTGAGAAGGTAGTCCTTGACTCCCTTCTCCTATCGCACTATGGTGTGTGTTTGGTTCGGCGGGAGGTTGGTGAGTACCGCCGAGTGAAGGGGACAAAGGAAGTATATGACCTCCTGAAGTGCCCTTATGGACCCTGGCAGAGGAGTGTTAGAGCTCCCTGCCCCCAGACCTACAGTCTGTGTAGTGGAGGAGGTACGTACAGGGCTTGTACCTGAGCTAGGCATCCCGTATGAGAAAGAAGGGCCTGTCGCATTCTGTATGAAAGGATTAATGGCCGCCGCCAAAGACGGGGTCAGACCACTGCTCGTGGTAGATTTAGTCGAGACCATGGTGGCTCAGACGGGTGATGGTGGGTTAGGGAGTGGAACACCCCCTGTGGTGAAAGCCGTGGTGGGAATAGAAGAATTCCCGGAAGAAGTGGCAACATTTGTTTCCATTGCTGTGTGCGGCACTGTCTAGCGCTCGTAAGGTAGGACCTGTACGAAGATGGGCACAGATAGATCAATGATTGGATGGTTGTAAGGACCAAGAGATTCCACTCCAAGGTCATTAATATTTGGTTCCTCTAGATGTTGTTCAGGCACAGTTTCTTGTGACCCGGTTGCTTCAAAAGACCCTTGTTGGTCTAGCTTTCACCTTAGCGGTGGTGGGGTTGGCTCCAGTGTAACCGGTGGTAGGCCCAGAAGCCTTCGTGACCAGAGGAGCTCATGATCCTCCACTGCGTGAGAAGATCAAAGACAAACTAGGTCTTTCTATTTGTTCAAAAGACAACACACACTAGAAAAATTCCCTACGAGATAAAACAAGCAATCACTAAACTAGTTGGAAGAACAGTTACAACAACCAACACTAGGGAAACTTACTGGTGCAACTGCAACTCGAATATGGAAGCACCCTCCAGGTATACTCTACAAAGCATGGCCTGATGTCTTTCCTAGGTACCGTGGTATACCCACGCAGTCACCTGTGTAAGTCCCTAGAAAGATAGGCAACTAGGTTGCCAACGCTCAAACAATCACCAAGCGGGTACAGTCGACAGTTGGGTAGACCACAATGAGCAGGGTATTAAGCCCGAAACCTGTCAAGGGTATCAAAAGCAAGCGGTCTGGAAGACAACTGAGGACCTCGAACGGATTCAAGATCCACGAAGCTCCATGGCAAATGCAATCGACGGAATCCCAAGACAAGCCCTCTATATGTGTTCTCCACTACGCTTGGTCTGGCTTTGGAGGGGTTATCTCCTGTACCTTTCCTTACTTGACCTTGTGTTTAGGCCCTGTCTTAGAGGGAGGTCCCAGATAACTTTCATGATACTGGACTTAGACACTCCCTAACTCAGACTCTGATGTTTGATTTAATGGCCTTGAAGAGTTTCCTCTCCAACCTAATTCAAGGCCCTAACCCTAAACTAGTTGGTTGACCCTACAAACATAAAAAGTCTAGTTAATTTTAGATTTAGCGTTCTTTTTAAAGGCTTGTCTTAAGTCAAGGGTTATGGAAATGAAACTAGTGATGTTTTGAGTGACACAAAGTGAAAATAAGCAGAAAAATGGAAACAAAATAACCTTTATGAACAAATTCAAATTTGCGTTTTTCAATTGCCTAACCAGCTTTTCAAATTATGATTTCTAAGATATTTCAACCAGCCCACTCAACATAGGATTTCACTCGACTATGATCTACTTATTGTCTAAGTAAACCGTTCAGAACTTATGAAAACAAAACTTTTCATGATTATTAATGCAACCAACTACTCAATCAAACAAAGCAGTGAATTTTTTTTTTTTTATTTAATGCTCACAAAAGCAAAAAGGAAAAATACCAACAAGTAAAGACCATTAAAAACTTCTGGCCTAAGCACAGATCACAAAGAGTCACTAAAAATAACACACAAGAAGATTAAGATGGACTCTCACATTTGTCTAAAAACCCTATAAAAGGAAAATTTTGAGGAAAACTTCTTAATGAAAAAGAAAACTACTGTTGTGATCAAACCTAAGTGACTAACTGATATGACAGAGATCAATAAACCTGAGAGGTATAACTCTTGATAAGGAAAAATGATGATTGCCTCTCCCTCAACAATTTTTTTTTCACCAGGCACAAGGTTGGCAGTTCAACAGCCAGCGTGTGCACATGAGCTATGTAAAGTCAGGGCACGTGTACACACGTGCAGACCTTATGCAGGCTGCATGTACTTCTACAACTCTTCAAAAAAAAATAAAAAAAATCAAGCACTGGCAGAGATTACTATAATTGAGAACCAGAATCTCTTGAAGACTTAGAAAATGACTTTTCCAGAAAAAAGAAAACAATGCAGGGAAAAATTCATAGAACAAAACCAATCTGAGGTGGAACCTAAGCTACAAAACTGCAAACACAGAAACCAGAATGAGATCCAGAAAACCCCCGAGGAGGATCACTCCTGATAGGGGAGAGGATGACTGCCTCTCTAATTTTTTTTTATTTTTTATTTTTATTTTTTTAAATTTATTTATTTATTTTTTTTTTTTTTTCTGAATTCACACACGCGACTGACACTTTATCAGCTAGAATGTATGCATGGGATGTATGAAGGTAGGGCGTGGGTTCACATGTGCATGCCTTGTACAGGTTGCGTGTACCTTTGTGATTCTTGTAAAAAAAAAATGCAGCTAAGCAAAGAAACATAGACCACTGGTATGGAAGACCAGAATCTCTGTTAGCTCAGACTTTTGCAGAAACTTTAAAAATAAAGGATGAGACCATTTTTTTTAAAAATACCCAAGAAAGCAATCCCAAAAAACCCTAGAGATCCCTAGTATGGTCGCCAATTCTGTTGTTGGGTAAATATCCCCCATGGAATTAGCATTTAAGGGCTTTAATCATGCATGCAGAAAATGACCATTCAAAAGGCCTCTACTTTCTCCTATTCTCCCGACACAAAACCTCGCACACATGCAATACAAAGGTGTAAACAAGATTATATAACTCTACCTTAAGTCCTTCGTTTGATGTCGATCCCTTTTTCTTCACTCACTCTTTGATTGCAGGCCTCCTCCCAAAGCTAACCTGCATTCACACATGAACAAACAGAGAGCTATGAACATGCATTTCATATACTAATTGTTGGGTTAGATGTGACAATATCATAAAATAAATATTCAACTTGAACACATGATATGGCGGGTTGGGAAAAGTATTCATTTTTTGTATTAATATTCACAAGAGTAAACTTACAATATGTGGCCGGCACTGCTCCTTGAAACTGGTCCTGGGCTCCTCTTCAACTGTCTTCCAACTGCTTTGCTCTATAATTCTCTTTGCACAAGGATTCCTAAAGGTTGGGACAAATGGAATGCCAATTTGGGTATAGTTTCTCTACTATGATTTTCCTCTGTTCAAATGGGACCCCTACCCCTTCTTTTATAGGCTAGAAGGAGCTAGGTATTTGGTTGAGTGATTGGCCATGCATGGCCGAAAGGTTTAGTTAACTTTCCCAAATTTGTGTGTTCCGTCAACAAATTTCCTTTTTTCGTGCTTTTGTAAGTACACACAGGCTGTAGTGAGTCAACTAGCGTGTACATGTGTGCAGTAATGGAGCAGGGCACATGGACCTTTAAAAATGGGGTTTTTAAGAATATTTGTTCAGTGATGGCTTGGAAAAGAAGGGCTATGAGATGGCCTGATGCCAGGTAAGCATGTATTGTGAAAATTAGGGTTATAATAATCCTCCCTCTTATGGCGATGCCCATCCCCCCAGTTGGTATCTATTGCACTTTCCTTCCAGCAACTCTTGCATTCTGTTGTTATCCCTGGTGCCTACTTGGTTCTTCTTGTTCAAATCTTCGCCTCTCCCTCACATTTGTCAGGCTATGCCTCGCCTTCGAGGGAAGATGAAGAGAGGTGCCCTTTGGTACCAAAACAGAGCGAACATGGTTAGCAGGAACGCGCCCACCTTTGCTCCTGTGCTTAACTCTTCACCTCCGTCATCCACTCGGTCCTCACGAGACCAATGCAACCTTCCGCCTTTTTCCTCACCATGGGATTGTCGAGTTGAATGGTTTGACCTTCAGGGGAATTCTCTCTGCTACGCTCCTGGACCTCTCCCCGACCTGGCCTTGACCTCACAACCAACATTGACATGCCCATCCAGCCCACCACCCTTCGCTTCCTCACCACCCCCTTCGACACCCCCGTCGCTAGCTTCTGTGCCTTCGCTGGAGGAATTCAATGCACAAACACAAGAAATCCAATTGGAAGTGACTCAAATCCAAGATCTGCTCCAGTCGGAATTTTCTTCATGCTCGAGACTCCGAGATTCGATCTCAATTCTCCAAGACTTGGTCTTCATAGTCCATAAGGACGTCGATGACCTCTGTTTTAGGCTGGAACACCTGGACCAACGTGCAAAGAAAATCAAATCTTTTCTCCATTCCTTGGATTCACCAGACTCGGGCACCAACGCCCCTGTATATCCAGGGATGGTTCTTGCTCTAGACTTCCAGGGGGAGGATGAACGAGGTGTGGATACATGCGCACAGGCAGCTGAGGACAAGTGAGACACCATGTGAGACACACGCACAATAGAACACAAGGACATGCAAGAACACAAGACACCATGACAGTCGGTAGGGGTACATGTGTCAGCGTGCATGTTTTATTTTGACAATTTTTAGTTGCTTCTAGAAGGTTCTGTTTAGGCTGTTGGAATTTAGTATTATCTATTTTGTCGGTCTGTCAGTCGATAGGCGTTTTATGGTTCATAGTATAATATTCTTTGGTCTACAGTATGCATGCATGGATTGACCGAATCAGTTTCCCCATGGGGCGATTCAGGCCAATATGTTTAATTCTCACTGATCTTTACAGTTAGAGTGTCAGCTTGAGTTGGTTTCTCTTCGGGGAAACTCAACACTTCCAAAACTCGTTTTCAATATGATACTGTAATTTTTGTTTATGACAAGTAATATATAGCTTCTTACTTAAAATAAAAATAAAAATAAATAAACCTATAAATAACAAAACTACACAATCAATCTAATCAAAGAAGCATCATAATCTACATTTTCTTAAGTTATGAGGATGAAATAACTGATATTTAAAGTGAAACAAAAGAAAGTGGCGATACTAATGGAAGATGATAATCCATTAATAACAATGACCTAGAAGAATACACCCTATAAGATAATATGCTTGATACAATTATCTAAATGTAATAAAAAAATATAAAGTATGTCAAGTGAGGTAAGTACCAACTCATTGTTTCAACCTAAAATTCAAATACAAAAATTGTTATTATCACCAAAGCTAAGGTTAATGCAGCATCATGAGATAATTAATATCAATCATAATATAAGAAGACATAACCAGAGCATTAATGAAGATTAGAAAAAAAACAATAAAATAAATATGAACATGTCAAATATTATTCAAATCATTACTTCTAACCAGATATGAAAAGCATTTAGACAACTAGAAATGGATTGGGATAAACACAAGAAAAGTTACAAACTCAAGAAAAAAAGAGGGAGGGATCCTTCCTCTATATGAAATTTTGCAAAAAAATTATTATTGGATTTCATAATAATTACATACTCGGCCTGGATGAAAGCTACCGCTCTCGTTCCTTCCCCATGAAATCGATCCATCTCTTAAGGTTGAACACTCTCTTTTATATTTCTTCAATATCAGTTAGGGCTTCCCTTTTGTAACTACCTTTCTTTTAAAAGTAGTTAATTAAACTCCCATTTAATTTAATCACAAAGGCAGAAACATAAAGTTTAATAGAAGATCATATGAACTAATTTCATGGTCTAATAAAACATTGATCTTCGCCAATCTTCCTAATTTTCATTTTAATTTTCATGGTCTTTAATTCTAGCAGGACCTGCAATCTTCCCTTAGACTCCTCAGATATAACTTCTCACCTTCTTTTGATATTGTAAAGGTAGAGGGAAAATAATAATTATTGTACTGCTACTCGATCCATGTCTTAGACTTGAACTCATCTTAGACTTGAAATGTTAATATTTAACTTGATATGATGTTTGTGCCTTGCAAAATTCTTCCAATAAACCTATGTTGTAAGCCACAACACCTTCCAGAAACTTTAGTCGTGTGTATGTGGAAATTATGGACAAAATCTTCTTTGTAGACCTTAACTCTCTTCATATCAGGATAATAGTGGTCTAGTGACCTTTATCAATTATCAACCTATAAAGGAGATATAGTATGGTGCGACGACCCCATATACTTCAATTTGGCCTCTTCAGTGAACCTAACACTCAATTTCTCATATAAATATACTCTACCAAGAACCGAATTTCGTTTTATGAGTTATGGAAAGGAATAGCCATCGACAATGGGAATCTCATGGTCGCATCACCGCCAGATCATTAATTTCAAAACCTTTTTGTAATATAAAAATTCATTTAGGTCTTTGTAACATTGTTTATATTACACAACATTACTCTATATATACCAGTATTGCACATAACTTATAACTTTATATATCATACAATATTGTAGTTTATTTTATGATTATATAATATATTTCATATATATATACGTTAATTTATGATTTAATGCATTAATAAATGTAATTATAATATTTATATATTTGTAGTACAATATGCATTAATATTCATATCTATGTACCTAATAGATAATGTATAACATTTATATAGAGTAATGAAATGTATATAATTTCAATTATGCATACTTTTTAATGTCATCAAATCTATATCTATTCTAGACAAAAGCCATTGCAAACCAATAGTATAAGTTTGATATAAATTTAATCCAAAATGAAACATAATTGATGAATAGAAAACTTTTTAAAATATTTGAATTTAACTTGGTTATAAGTCTTTGGCTAAGTAGGGTTTGACATGAGTTAGCTATAGGACTTGGATTGAACACAATATTTTTCAAACTCACGGCCCATGGAAAACATGAATATTTGGTTATTGAAAACACATAAGCTACAATTTAAATGAGGTCCAGGTAAGGACAAGTTTTATCAAGGATTCAATATTTGATGGGAAGGACAAAATAAAAGCTTATGGAGTAAGATTGGATTTGAATCAAGGGCGAGATCAATGGGCAAGAAAAAAATCGCGAGGAATCAAAAAACATTTTGATGAGGTAATTTTAAGTTACAACACATTGATGATTTATTTCTCATAGGTGCAGAGGAGCTTATTGCAGGGTGCAAAGCGAATTTATCTAGTGAGCTCGAGATGAAGGGTATTGGCTTCATGCATTGCTTCTTGGGGTTAGAGGTATGGCAGGTATCGGGAGAGAACTTCCTTGGACAAGGGAAATATGCAATTGATATCTTGAGGAGATTTGGGATGGAGGACTGTAAACTGATGGCTACACCTATGATTACCAATCTGAAGAAGGTGATCACTTCAGATTCAAAATTGGTGGATCCCAGGATATACAATAAGTTTATAGGGTCCTTGATGACGTATTTGGTCAACACCAGGCCAGATATATGTTTTGTTGTGAACACCTTGAGTCAGTTCATGGTGGAGATGAGGCATGTGCATTAGGTAGCAGCAAAACATGTGCTCAAGTACTTGAGAGGTACAATGGAGTATGGATTGAGATATCTTGGGGGAGATAGAGTGGATTTGTAGGGATATACAGACTCAAATTGGGTAGGGAATGCAGTAGACAGAAAGAGCACCTTGAGGTGTTGCTTCAACTTGGGATTAGCAGTGATTATTGTTATAACCTTAATTTGCACCAGATATGCATACCTGACACCAGGCCATCTCACTTACCATTTTTTCCAAGCCACCATTGAATAGCTCTTCAAAATATCATCCTTTTGAAGGCATCATGGATGATTTTAGGGGCTAAATTTCGCTCATGGGCTAATTTTCATAGTTTTTCCAAAAATGAGATTCGTTATTTTTAAAATGATTCACCCAAATTCTATAGGATAAAATTATTTTACCTTAAAAATCGCCAAAATTTTATAAAAACTATATAAAATCCTTAGAAATTTGAATATTTTTACAAAAATATCGCCAATCATTTATAGTTGGCATATGAAGGATTAGTAAGATTCGCCAAGATTTCTACATTTTAAAATAATTTTCCATCCTTAAAATCATCCTTGGAAGGCATATGCGCCCTACACCACTACTTTCCGCGTATATACGCTAGCTGACCCATTACAACCCGTGTATACTGACAAAAGCACAAAAAATAGAAAGTTGCAGACGGAATACAAATTTTCGGGTAATTTCCTAAACCGTTTGACCACTCATAGCCGATCACTCAACTAGATAACTACCCTCTTTTAGCCTATAAAAGGAGAGGTAGGGGTCCCATTCAAAGGAGGAAAAGATATAGTAAAGAAACTCTGCCCTTTTTTATATTCCCCTTGCCCCAATATTCTGCAACCGTTTTGTGAGAACTGAAGAGGAGAAGCATATGTGGAAGATGTTGGTGCACAGTTGAAGAGGAGCCCAAGACCAGATTCATGGAGCAGTGGCCAATCTCACCATTGTAAGTTGCTTTTGTGAGGTTAATAAAAAGGATTACTTTTCCCATCTCGCCATATGAGGTGTTCAATATTCAGTTTTGATTATATTTTATTAGAACCTCTAACCCAATAATTCATATATAAAATGCATGTTTGGAGTTCTTTGTTTGTCTGTTTATGAATGGAGGTTAGCTTTGGGAGGAAGCTTGCAGTCGAGGAGCAACCGAATGCATAGAGATTTACACCAAACGTGGAAGTCAAGGTAGAGTAACTGGATCCTTTTACCCTTGTGTTTATGTATGAATATGGGATTTATGTTGGGATGATGGTAAAAAGTAGGAGACTTTAGGGGGTCATTTCTGCATGCATTACAGAACCCTTAGTGCTAGTCCATAGGGGGATTTCCCACCCACAATAGAATTGGCGACTCCACTGGGGACTCTATAGGGTTTTTTGGGGATACTTTTTGGGTGTTTTAAATTGGTTTTATTACCTTTTTTCTTAGTTTCTGCAAAAGTCTGAGTTTGTAGGGATTCTGGTCTTCCATACCAGTACTCCCTGCTTTGATTGCTTGATTTCTTTTTTATTTTTCGGGAAGTTACAGAGGTATATGTAGCTTGTACAAGGCTTGAATGCGTATATATGCGCCCTAACTTTGGTTAGTCTGCGTACATATGTTGGATGTTGAAGTGTTAGTTGCGTGCCTAAATTAAAAAAATCTTTTTAAAGAAGAGGCAGTCATTCTCTCCCCTATCATAAGTCATACTTCTCAGGGGTTTTCTGAATCTAGCCCTGGTCTTTGTTGTTGCAGTCTGTAACCTAGGTAACCTCAGATTAGCTTTGCTTTATCAAAATTTTCCTTGCATTTTCTTTATCAAAGTAAGTTTCTATGTCTTTAAGGGATCCTTGTTTTCAATACCAGTACTCCCTCCCTGATCTATTGGATTGTTGATTTTCATTTTTGAAGTTACAGAGGTGCACGTGGTATGTAGTGAGCCTGCAGGCGTACATATGTGCCCTACCTTTGGACATCCCGTGTACATACGCTGGCTGCTGAAGTGTCAGTTGCATGCCTGAGTTCAATTTTTTATTTTTTATAAAGAGAGGCAGTCATCCTCTCCCCTATCATAAGTGATCCTTCTCAGGGGTTTTCCTGCTCCACCCCTGGTCTCTGTTACAACATCCTGTAGCTTAGGTTTGACTGCAGTTTAGACTTTCTTTTTTAAAAGTTATTTTGCAGTTTTCTTTATAGGGTTTGAGACAAGTCTGAGAGTCTTTTCCAATCAGCCTTTTTGGGTTTGGTCAGTGACTCCCTGCGATCCGCAGGAGGGCTAGAAGTTTCTTGGTTTCATCTTGTCTTTATTTTTTCCCGTTTTTCTTCAGAAAAGAAGAAAAGACTACATTTTAAAATTTTTTGTTTTGGAAGCATAATATATATATATATATATATATATATATA
>ML804965.1:36570-92201 GCA_009831015.1 Picea engelmannii | reverse complement strand
AGTTGGTTGTTTGAATTAATAATCAGGAAAAAGAGTGCTTTTGTAAGTTCTTGGCTGATTAACTTAGGACAATAAATAGCTCGTAGTCGAGCGAAAGCTTGTTTTGAGTTTTCTATTATAAGATCTTAGAAAAAAAAAGTAGTCTGAAAAGTTAGTTAAAGAGTTTAAATGAGCAAATTTGAATTTGTTAAGAAGAAGTAATTTTGTTTCCAGCTTTCTATTTGTTCCCTTCTTCGTCCCCCAAACACATCACTAGTTTCATTTTCGCTTCCTTTGACTTAAGACAAGCCACACAAAATTAACGATTAATTAAAATCAACTAGACTTTATGTTTGTAGGGTTCATCAACTAGTCTAGGCTAGAGCCTTGATTTAGGATTGGAGAGGAAACTCTTCAAGGCTACAAAACAAACATAGGAGTCTGTGCTAGGGAGTGCTAAAAAGTCCATTATCGTGAAAGTTATCTGAGACCCCCCTCTAACACAGGGGCTAAACACGAGGTCGTGTGCGAAAAGGTAGTGAAGATAACCCCTCCAAAGACAGACCAAACATAGTGGGGAACACATATAGAGGGCTTATCTTGAGATTCTGTTGATCACATTTTCCACGGAGCTTCATGGGTCTCGAATCCATTCAAGGTCCTCAGTTTTCTTTCGGAACACTTGCTTTCGATACCCTTGATAGGTTTCGGGCTTGATACCCTGCTCATTGCGATCCACTCGACTATCGACTGTACCCACTTGGTGACTGTTTGCGCGCTGGCAACATAGTTGCCTTTATTTTAGGGACTTAAACAAGTGACTGCGGGGGTATACCGCGGTACCTAGGATAGACATCGGGCCACACTTTGCAGAGTATACTTGGAGGGTGCTTCCGTATTCGAGTTGCACTTGCACCAGTAAGTTGCTCTAGTGTTGGTTGTTGTAATTGTTCTTCCAACTAGTTAATGATTGCTTGTTTGATCTCATAGGTACTTTTTTCTAGTGTATGCTGGTTCTTGAACGATAATAGAAAGCCCTAGTGTGTCATTGATCTTCTCACATAGTGGAGGATTAGGATCTCTGCCGATCGCAAAGGATTCTTGGCCTGTCACCGGTTAATTTGGAGCCACCCCCGCCACTGCTAAGGCAAAGACTAGACCAGCAAGGGTCTTTCGAGATGACCGGGCCATAGGAAACTGTGCCCGACCCCCCTCCGAGAAGAGAACACTTGATTCTAGAGGAACCTACCATTTCATACCCCGAAGTGGAAGTTCTTGGTCTGTACGAACCTCCAAACTATGATCTATCGGTGCCCGTCGTTGTACAGGTTTATCCTTACAAGCGCTTGATAGTGTCACAAGCAGCAATGGAAACAAATGCTACGAATTCTTTAGGGAATTCTCATATTCCCTCTACGACTGTCACTAAAACGGGTGTTCCGCCTCCTAACCAACCATCGTCGGTCCAGACCACCATGGTATCGACCACCTCTATCTCAAGTAATGGTGTGATTCCGTCTATCACGGTGACCACTGCTCCTTTCACCCATAGTGCGACAGGCCCTCTGTTCTCATACGAGATGCCTGGGTTCGATACAAACTCTATCCTTTCCTACTCCACTCTACAGACTTTAGGTCTAGGGGTAGGGAGCTCTAATGCTTCTCTGCAAGGATCCTTGGGGGGAATTTCAACTCCTTATAACACTTTCCCTTATGGAGGAGGCCATATACCTCCTTCATCCCCTTCGCTCAGCGGTGTTCCCTAGCATTCCGCCAGGCCGAACGTAAACTTTAGCTCGGTTGGAGCAGGTAGTCAAGGAATTCCTTCCTATAGCATGTCGGTCAGTTCGACACCATTCTCTTTGTTTGACACGTTTGGTAACAATGCTTTCTCGTCAGCTACCATCCCGGCCGGGGGAAACCCCGGTTATGGACAACAAAATCCTAGGCAGGGTACTATTCCTGCACAGGGGGCAAATCCAGGAATTCCTTCCCCACAAGGACCTTAGAATCTGTGGTAGGGATTAGTTCCCTCATCAGGGATGTCGACTGGGGGCAACGCCTTTCATATCCCATGGAACCCCAGGCAAGGCTTTGGACCTATGCCCGTCGGATCGACAGGGGCCAACCCTCCCCAAAATTCTTGGAATGCAACAGAAGCCCAACCTTCTTCGTCCTATTATGGGAATCAACCGATGATGTCTCAAGAAGCACATAATTCATACGCTGATCATGGCCATGGTATTTACCAAAACCCTAGCCAACAACCTAAATTTTCCTGGCAACCTGGTGCCAGTCAAACTCTAAGCTCCTTTTCCCATGGTTATAATCAACAACTCAAACTACTGTTTCTGGAAACTTTGCATTTTCCAGACTTGACAAGGTTATTGAATGAACCTATCTGTCATGATCAGCGTTGGCCTCCTATGCCGACCAAGTTGCCTTCATACATTCCAAAGTTTGAAGCTAAGCCTAATGAATATCCAGGCGATCATGTGACTACCTTTCATCTTTGGTGCTCGTCTAATTCATTGAAAGACGACTTTTTCCAGTTGTGTTTGTTTCAATGCACTCTCATAGGGAGTGCCGCAAAATGGTACATTGAGCTCGACCACTCAAGATACTCTTCCTTCGGTGAATTGGCAATGGATTTCTTAAACCATTTCCAATTACTTGTGAGATACGATGCCGACGCCGAATTGCTGGCCAACTTTGAGCGAACAAAGGCAGACCATATCTTCGATCACATCTGAGAATTGAGACGTCGGAAGAGTTTGATTAAAGTGCCTATCCCACTAGCATTTTTTCTTGAGTGGTTCCTTAAGTCTTTGGTACCCCATTTATCCAAATACATCGCAACGTCGGGAGTGTTTTCCGAAGAGGATGCAATAATGAGAGCTCAACAGCTAGAGATGATTTACTCTTAGTCTGGTTTTCTTTACAAAATTTTGCCCAATGCACCTCGGTCAATACTTGATAAGACCAGATAGAGAGCTGGACCACATGCTGATGGTATTGTTGTTTCAACACAAACGAAACTTGCTAATCAACTGTCAAAACAATTGCAACAATTGTCGATACTGTAGAAAGCAGCCAACCAGACCACTGGTCCAGCTGCCCCCCCTACCCAAATGTCGGATGTACACAGTGTGCAATCGACAAATCCAAAGGCCACCCAACAACTTGATGGAAAGAAAACACAATGAAAGAAGGGTAAGGGGGACAAGAAACCTACCAATAATGTTGGCGGGGGAAACATAGAAAAGAAGAAGTTGAAGTATCTGTGTAACCTGTGTGTGGAAGACCACCCGAATCACCAGTGCCCTCTTCTTGCGGAGGCCCAAACATTATTGGCGCAGCAATAACCTGCTGTGTTAACAAACCCATTTCAACATGGGAAAAATTTAACTCAAGCCTCTCCAAGCACGGATGGGGTCAGTCAAGGACCCCCTCCATCTTCAAGTAATCCTTCGTCCGTGAACGTGTGTATGATGAAAGGTGATGCCTATATATCAACTAGAGCACATGATTACAGAACTCCAACCACCTATGAGAAGGGTAAAGAAGTCGAACACCCACCTCTTCCTCTCCAAATAGAGAATACGTTGGGCAAAACAATGACACACATCCCAAAAGGTGCATTCAAGAAAGATTCTCACAATCCAAACACAAGGGCCGCCCAAAACTACTTTGTGGTGGAGGATTTGTCTCAAACCCCTTGTGCAATGTCTGCTTTGGAGGTCCTCCAGAGCTGCCCTTCCCAACGAAAGGCTCTGTTAGCCACCTTAGGATCTATAGGGACTTGCAATCCGGGTACGATCATGCTTGATACAACTGACTTAAAACCTCGTCTCCCTTACCATGTGGCATTTCAGATAGTAGTGGCCTATACCATGAAAATTTTTACCCGAAACATTTTCCGCACGGTGGTTGATGAGGGTGCCTTGACATGCGTTATGTTGTTGGCATGTTGGAAGGCCATTGGCCAACCCACTTTGTCGCCGTCACCGACTCTTCTTACCTCTTTCGACGGTCATTCTTTCCAACCACATGGAATTATCCCCTCTTTTCCCGTGCAGTTAGGAGGGAAGACCGTGTGCATCGAGGTTGAAGTGGTTGACGCGTGTCTCGACTACAATCTCTTGTTAGGAAGGAGTTGGACCTATGCTATGCAAGCAATGGTCGCTACAGTTTTCTAGGTCTTGTTGTTCCCTCATGAGGGCCGGATCATGACCATTGATCAATTGTCTTTCTCCTGTCCTGACCCTTTATCGGGGAAATCCATGGTTCCAATGATTGATAACCCTCAAACCAACATCGTCAATATAGGGGTTGGTTTGTGCCCACCTTTGATGGGTACTTTCAATTACCCGCCTCCTTCTGACGATGTTAAGTTTGTATCATACCAGCCTAAGGTTGAGATTTTTCAAGTGTTGTCATTTCATACGACCTACTTCAATGATCCATGGACTCTTCCTTCTCCATTGATCATGATGGGAGGGAAAGGGCACCATGGTATGGCCATGCCCTTGTCCGCGGCCGAAGTTGCGTACTCCATAGTCCAGCAAACTTCCATTGACCTCAATCCGACTCCTGCACAGGAGCTAGATCTGATTCTTGAGCCTACTTGGGCTCAAGGTTCATTTGTCGATACTGATTCTTTAGACTTAGTCTTGCCTTCCGATGAAGCAATTATTGAAGAAATGACTAGTCCGGGCAAACCCTGGGATGATCTCCATCACAGATCTTATTTCCTCCCAGAGTTAAGAAGAATTGAAGCAGGAGAATTCACTTTGACTATGACTGGAGATAGGTCTTGTCCTATCAACCTCTTGGCTACACACACTGTTTACACTGAAGGAAATATGGAAACCATCACTGAAACAATACCTATAGATATCTCCAGAACCCCTGGCATCATGGAGAATGTCTTCGTTGGAGCAGACTGCTCCCCCAAGGAGGTTCAAATCTACACAGATTTATTTAAATAATTCTGCGACGTTTTTGACTGGCCTTATGAGTAAATGCTAGGCATTGATCCAAGAATCGTCGAACATGAAATCACAATGTATCCTGACGCTAAGTTGGTCCAGTAGAAGCTTCGCCCAGTCAATCCTAGGAAAGTTGTAGCTATTAAGGCTGAAGTAGAGAAAATTCTCAAAGCAGGTTTTATCTACCTCGTCCATTTGACTCAATGGGTGTCAAATCCCATTCCGGTCGATAAAAAACAGTGTACGATTCGTGTATGTATAGACTTTTGTGATTTAAACAAGCCCTGTCCAAAAGATAATTTCCCCACACCATTTATTGACCAGATAGTCAATGAATGCATAGGTTGCGAGGCCTTTTCTTTCATGGATGGTTTTTTAGGATACAATCAGATACAGATCAAACCTGAAGACCAACAAAAAACCACTTTCATTTTTCTGTCGGGTACATTCGCTTATCGGAAGATGCCTTTTGGTCTGAAAAATGTTGGAGCTACCTTTCAGCGGGCCATGTATTTTTATTTCCATGATCTCAAACATATAGTTGAATCCTACCTTGATGATTTAGCATCACGATATCGTAAGAGAACTAATCATCCCACACACCTCTGACTTATCTTTGAGCGATGCTGCTACTTCCGGATTCGCTTGAATCCAAACAAGTGCAGTTTTTGCGTGATGTCGGGTCGTCTGCTAGGCTTCATATTTTTGACAACAGGGATCATGGTCGATCCTCTCAAAGTTGAGGCAATAGTGCAGTTGTCTCCACCACGCACAATTCTTCAGCTTCAAAGCTTACAGGGAAAAGCAAACTTTTTACGACGTTTCATTGCAAACTATGCCGAAATCACTAAGGGCTTTATGCGTTTACTAAAGAAGGATGTTCCTTTTCATTGGGACAAAGATTCTCAATGCTCTTTCGCAGCATTGAAACACGCCCTCATGACTGCCCCTCTACTTCAACCACCCAATTATAATAAATATTTCTTATTGTACTTGGCTACAGCAGAGTCGACCATTGGTATGGTCTTGGTTCAGGAGGATGATTTTCTCTCCGAATATGTGATTTACTACTTGAGCCGAGGCCTGGTTGGACTGGAACTCAATTATTCCCACATTGAAAAACTTGCGTTGGCAGTAGTCCATGCTATCCAACGGTTCTGTCATTATATCTTGTTTCACAAGACCACCATCATTGCCATTGTGAATCCGTTTCAATACGTGTTGACACGATGTGTAATTGGCGGAAATATCAGTAGATGGATAGTTTTCCTCCAGGAATTTGACTTAGATTTTGTTTCGGCAAAACCCAAAAAGTCGATGGTCTTTCTGGAACTCATCTCGAAACTTCTAGTCGATTCAGGTGATGTTATGCTCGAAGAGTCACCTATTAAAGGAGACATGTTTTTTATCGCATCTTCGGACCCCTGGTATGGAGATGTACTTGTCTATCTCCAGACTTTCAAGTGCCCTGCCTCTACTTCTCATGATGAGCATCACTGTATATGCCATCAGGCCAAGAACTATCTCATACTCGAGGACACTTTATATCGTCGAGGTGTAGATTGCATCCTTCGCCGATGTCTCACTCATGAAGAAGCAGAAATCATTCTTAACGATTGCCACACTGGAGCATGTGGTAGTCACTTGTCTGGGTTGGCAACAGCCCAAAAATATTCTACGAGCCGGTTACTTCTGGCCAAAATTAATCAAAGATTGTATTGAATCAGTCAAGAAGTGCCACCCGTGTCAGATCTTCTCTCGGAAGATGAGGGCACACCCTGCTTCCATGTTTCCCATCATTATCGTTGGTCCCTTCACCAAGTGGGGGATTGATTACACTACATGCAACCCCCCTTCAGCAAGGGGGCACCGTTATATCATCGTAGCGGTAGACTACTTCACCAAGTGGGTCGAAGCTATGCCAACGTTCAAAGATGATGGCGAGTCTGCAACTCTCTTTTTGTTCAACCATATTATAGCAAGGTTCGATGTTCCGAGAGAGATTGTCACTGACCATGGCAGTCACTTTCAGAACAAAATGATGTATGAGTTAACCTCGAAGCTTGGTTTGAGGCAAGAACATTCATCACCCTACTACCCACAAGCAAATGGTCAGGTGGAAGTTGTAAATAAATCTCTTAATATCATTCTACATCGAACGATCAATTCAGCCAAGTCAAATTGGCATTTGATGTTATACTCGACATTATGGGCCTACCGAACGTCTGTTAAGACTGCAACTAGTTTCTCACCTTTCCAACTCGTTTAAGGGCTAAAAGCAGTCTTGCCTATTGAGTGCCAGATCCCGTCTCTAAATTTGGTAGTACATTTATTGCCAGACACTTCACCGCTTGAAGAGCGTTTATTATACCTCAAGCAACTCAATGAGCAGTGTTGTGATGCGGCCTTGGCTAACGAGGCTAACAAACAAAGAGTCAAGTGTCAGTATGATCGGTCCGTTCGTCCTTGTATTTTCTTTGAAGGTGACCTTGTCCTCGTCTATGACCAAGATAAGGACTCCCTGGGGGCAGGCAAGTTCAAACCCATGTGGTTCGAACCTTTCATCGTGAAAGAGGTTCTAAAGAAGGGCGGTTATTGTCTAGTAGACTTTGAGGGAAATGTTTTGGTGGAGCTTAGAAATGGGCTCTACCTCAAGATGTATTACTCATAGGTGGGTCGCCTTGGGTGACTTCTTGAAACATATGTATAGTTCTTGTACATTTTCTTTTTTAGTTTTTGTATTTTTGGTTTTATGGACGTGTCATTTTGATGTCATATTTTTCACTATGGCAGATGTCAAGTGAATCAGAGGTGTTCATTGGGTTTGCGGACGATGCTAGCCGACACACTCAGAGGCTTGGTTCCGCATCTTGGGTGATTTTTACACCTCATGGCCAGTTGTTATCTTTAGGAGGTATCTGTTTAGGTGACACCACAAACAATGTCACCGAATATAGTGCAATTCTAGAGTTTCTACGTGACTCTTTGTCGCATGGTATCTCTCACCTTCGGGTCTATTTATATGCTCAACTAGTTGTGTCTCGGTTAAATGGGGTTTATCACGTTTACGATCCTACTCTACACTGACGATTCCTTAGGGTACATCTCTTAGAACGAAGCTTTGATTACATTACATATATCCATGTTCCTAGGAGATTGAATCAAGTTACAGATACTATAGCTAATCATGTATTAGATTGGCATGCTGCACACATGTAAGAAAAAGTACACACATGCACATGTAAATACATTTGTAAAATAGATGTAATCCATAAGACATAAAAAAAGACATAAAAACATATATATATATCAAAAATATCGGAGTACATGGGTGGGCGCAAGCGCCTCAAAAATAGGTCCAGTAAGATTCACGGGGCTTATGCCCTCAAAAATATACAAAAAGGTGCCCTCGACACGTACGTAGTCCAGCCTAACTAAGGGCAGGGCCTGTTGGCCCTGCCGTATTGAAAAATGGTGTTGGACAAATGCCGGAAGAGATGGACCCAAGTTCGTGGTACCCCAACTACGTGAGGTTGCATAGATGGTGGGAGATCCTCGATCTCCGCCATAGGAACTGTACGAGTGAGAGGGGTGAGATTTCGCTCTACCCGTCTCAATACCCTCTCAGCATCTCCGGCTGGAGGCCCTCCTGCTGCAGCAGCTGGTCCTGCCTCTGGTCGAGGATGCTGTCTCGACCTCGATAATTCTGTTGGACGCACTGGTCCCACATATGTACATAACATATACATACGTGTTAGATACTTTGGTATACAAAAAAATGTTATATATGAAAAAACATAAAAATTAAAATAACTTTGAAAAACAAGCATACCTATCTCTCCTTGCTCCACTCTGGGAGGTACGACCATGTCAGGGTCCTTGGAGAAGTCAATCCCAGCATAGGGGTAGTCCTCTATAGCCGGAATCTGTCGAGACCACCAATCAAAAAATGTGTCATCGAAGGCCTCAATAGTCCTCCCTCCCCCTTGTCGCTGCAACAACGCCACCCATCTACATAATTCTGGAGAAGAGGCTATGTGCCTTCATTCTATCTCCCTCAGACTCAGACTAGGTACCCTCTCGAAGAAGAAAGTGCAAAGAAAAGTCATGAACCCAAATTTTCAGTGTCTCCGCATACGACACTCTGTCAGCTACCTTTTCATACAATCCAGTAAAGTAGTACTCCAGTTAAAAATTTGTGCATTTAAGCACTGAACCGCACAATTCATGTGTGCCCGAGAAGCCTGATGTAAATCTATGGATCCAGTGATCCATCCAATGAGAAAAACTATCACTTTCAGTGATAGGTCCAAAATATTGTTTATTGGCACCTGAGTGCCCATTTTGTCTGTGCCTGCCTCGCAATGGAGTCCAATCAACTTCACTATGTTGTGAGGCCCAGAGGGAAAAGTGAGAAAGTTGACTAGTTCCCCTCTCCTTGAGAGGCCAGTCAGAAAATAGATATCTTCAGTCGTTGGAGTCAACGACTGTCCCTCAAGCATGAATGCCTCTGCATCCGGGTGCCAGTAATCTATCAAGGCATTCAACAGCCTGGGTTGTGCCCGCATGAGTGGACATTGAAAGAAATTCAACAAACCACATTGAGCCAAGGTGGCTGATGGGTGTTATATATGCACTAAAAACATAGTAAAAACCCTCAATTAAATTGTCAACCCGGGGTAAGTAATCTTAGAGTTGTAGAAAAATATATGCCAAATGTAGAAGGGCTGGTAGGAGTATAGTCTAACTAATGAAGGCATCTATCTAAGGCTAATCTACTCAAGCAAACCTATCTAATGAGAAAACCCTACTAAGCAACTTGAAACTAGGTAACCTAAGAACTTTTGGGCCAAGGATCGATGGATAGTCCTAAGAAAACAAGTAAAAACCCAATGTAAAGAAAACTAGTTCATAATAATAAGCAACAAACAACTACAACAATAAGCAAATGACAAAAGTAAACTATTTATTTTAACTTGCCAACCTATTTTCAATGAGTAACTACCCTATGAAAGAAAGTAAATAAACAAGAAAGCAAAGACACTTAACTAACCTACTAAAGCAAATAAACAAGTAAGCAAGGACATCTAACTAACCTACTAAAGCAAATAAACAAGTAAGCAAAGACAACTAACTGCTGCAAGCAATCAAATTAAAACTTCTCATTGAACAACTATCTAGCCTAAGAGGCAAGTGGACTAAATTATTAATGAAAAACTATTTCTAATGCATGAAAGGAAATCTATTTTATTGAAAGAAAGAAGAACTACCATTTAATGCCTAGTCTATAATGAGCAAACTACTATCTAATCTATCAAAGAAAAGTCTATCTATCCTACAACAACAATAAAACTTTATTCTAATCTATGAAAACAAGAAACTATCTCTTCTAATCTACAAAAGCAAGAAACTATCTTTAATCTATGAAACACTCAAATATAATGCTGGTGGTTATGTGAATGTCTTCGGTGACGAATGATATCTTGGTGACACTTGACAACACAGGACAATTCTAATGGTATAAGCTCAACACTAATCTCAATAGAAAAATGAAAGGTATGGATTAAGCAATCCAAGGAGAGTTTAGCCATGACAAAAATAATGTTAGATACCCTGCATATTCATGTATAAACCATCAACAACATAACGAGATCATCATTATACTTCTACAGTATGTAAGAAAAACTAGATTCAACCATTAACTAAGAAATGTAATTGCATTTTAATTCTAGGAAAGGAAATTGCGTAAAATGAAACTATGCTATGTCTATTCTAACCATTCAAACTGCAATAAGGCAATGATTAAAAACAAAAATTAAACTATGATATTGAAAAGTAAATTAACAATCTACATTAACCAACAACTAATTAAATGAGGTCTATATAAAATTGAAATAAGCAAGCTATAATAAAAAACTGGAATTAACTCTATCCATCCATCAATCCTTGTCAAAGAAAACCCAAATCAAACTCTGTTCTATTCTAATTAAACTCTGTTTCAAAATTTAATAATAAAATCATAAATCAAGCATAATCTAACATCTAATTACATATGGGGTTAGTATAGAGACTTGCAAGTATGTTCCTAATCGACAAGATCAATGCATGTTAACACATCTCATCATTCTAACCTGGAAAAGAGAAGCAAAACAATTAAACTACAACAAACTAATTAACACAATAAAAATATGCATGTACAGGAAAATAAAGAGAGCAATTAAATTATGAAATGCATGAACAACACACATATAGTCACCAGATTGTTGGTGGCCCCCCCAGCAAGTCGTGGCTACTTACTAAAAGCACACCACGAACTCAGCAGGTCGAATTCACCATAGAAACTCAAAAACACAGTTCTGGCATAATCTGGCAATGTAAAAATTCAAAACAGAGTAAAAAAGTATTTGTCGCTATCACACTGATGTATATGTTACTTAACTTATGTCTGACCATCCTAGTGGTATTTATAATGTTTACAGGCCAAGTGGTCGACCACAGGAGGGTCGAACCACTTCTAAATTCAACAAATTACAATAAATGGTGCCCTAACTGATAAAACAGAGCGAGCCAATAATCGCACTCTTGAACAACTGAAACTGAGTTGTCGGAAGCTTAGTAGCTAGAGGGGGAAAGCATGAACAAAACCCACTTTTCCCATTCAGCCATCACTGGCCGCCAATGCCATAACCACCAAGTCGCCCTTAATTTCTGTGCAATACAAAGTGCTAGTTAAAGTGCCGGATCGAGTGCCGGAACGAGTGCTGGAAGGAGTGCCAGATCGAGTGTCGGAAGTAGAAACATAGTGCATTTTCACCCTGTAACATCAAAAAACATGAATCAGATCCTTGGAAGTGTGAAAACATGATGAATTATACTCGATACAATCATTAAACATGAATCATACATACCTTATGTCGATCATACCATTTTATTATGAAATTCTTCAAAAAGCTCCTATAAAATATGAAAAACACATATGTACATGCGGCAAAAGTGTATAATAATTGTCATAAAAGTGATCATATCTCGGGCCCAACATTACCCCCACACTTATTATTTTCCAGGTCCCACTACAAAAAAAAAAAGTTACTCCTCGTGACTAGGCTTGCTAAGGAGGATCATCTTTGGGAGCTTCTCCCTCTTGCTGTGAAGACTTTGCCTTGTGCCTCTTATGTTGCTTCAATTGTGCTCTGAGGCTACGGTTAGATTTAGTCATTTCATCAACCAACCGTTGAAGGGAGTTGACCTTTGCTTGAAGGACTACATTGTCATGATGAATGTGTGTGTCTACTGTCTTCCTCTCTTCCAACTATTGGAGAAGCTGATGGTTTTCTTTTTGTAGCTGCTCTATAGTTGGGACATAATTGATGATCTCTGAGGAAGGCTTAGATCCTTTGAGGGATGTGGAAAATCTATCGGTTTTGGGATCTAGAGTAGTCATGGGTGAAGTAGGAGTGATGGGAGATCGGTAAGGTGATGGAGGTTCTGATTTTGTTTTCCTTAGTGGCTCTAATCCATCCGTAGAGACTTCCTTAGGTTTCTTTTAAGGGCTGTCAAGGTCGGAGGACACTTGGATAGGATCCGAAGCAGGTGGAGGTTTTGCATAAGGCTTGGTTCTTGTGCTCCAGGTACTCTTCTCAAAGGGTCCTTTACCAAATCGATTGGCTCCCCTCTTGTTTGTGGGAACGATGGGAAAGTCTTGCTACATTACTTCTTGGAGCTTCTTAGGTGTAGGATCAAGAGAAAGTGAAGGCATTGGGGGGTCAACAATAGGCTTCTTTTGGTGTTTTCTCTTGGTATTTCTACCTGATGAAGAAGTAGGGATATCAAAAAGCTTTTGGTATTGTTTCGGGAAGGAGAGGGTTTGTGCAAAGGATTTTGGAGTTCTTGGAGAGTGAGGCTTGGATGGAGAGATAGTTTTTAGGCTAAGTGGATTTTTGCCGGTCTTAACTGTCAAGTGAGGGTTTGCAAATTGGTAGATAAAGGTGTCCCAAGTTTGCCCCTGTTTCTCTAACTCGGTTAGAACAAGGAGTTTGATCAAGCCATGGTGAAAGAGACTATTATAGGGGTTAGTCACATTCTTCCTCGCTTGAGAGGACATCTTCTCCAAGCTTTTGAGAAAATAGAAGGGAAAGTTCAAGGGTTTGTTGAACAAAAAATGGGCCAAAAATCTAAAATGACAAGCTTTGAAAGTAGAGTATCTACCTTCACATGTAATTAACCTTGTGATGACGATGAGGGGGTTGATCAATTATGACTTTATCCACTCTTTAGCATAACCTTTTGCTCCTGAAATGCTCTCGAATTCAGGCTTAAACACCCTGTTGTAACTTGAGCGTGGAAATTGGTGGTTTTTGAACCATCTATCTCCCATTCTTGGGAGCTTTGTTGCTGTAGCAATGGAGTCTTCTATGACTTCAGAGGTAAGAGACCCTACATGTGTTGTATTACCATCGAAACTAACTGCAAATTGCATGGAGAGGTCGTCATCATGGCCCTGCAAGATAGACAAAAATGCCCGCCAACCAACACGCAAAAACGCTTCTCTGCACTGTGAAAATTCGGGAATGGAAAACAAGTCTGCATAGGAGGAGGGTTCGTATCTCCTAGGCATTGTGACAGAAGTGGAATTCACCAAGCAAGAGAGAAATCGAGCCAAGAAGTGGCACATATTGGGCATAGGCCGAATGCGTTTTGAACAGAGGACGAGATGACAGAGGTTAGGCGCAATTTCCTAACGCAGAGGAGAGAAAATGGCAAGGGCAAAGGGAGATAATGGTTGCCCAGCCCGATTTTGGATGCATCTTTAGTGGATTAGGTTACCCACATGTGTGCACGATCTGCCATGTGTGGAGAATTCGAATTCGAAGGCTCGATGTTTGGGCAATGTAATGGTGCGTAATTAGATCAATGTCCAAGTCTTTTGACTTGGAAATTTGATCATAAACATATGAAGCATCTTCAATTAATGTCTACAACCAAATTAATTGAATGTAATTGATTTCCAGTTACTTGGAATCTAGGACAATTATTGGTATTCAATTCAATGGCACTTCATTTGGCACCTCGAACAACATCTCATCCAACACCTCATACGGTACTTCATCCAATACCTCCGTGTTAAGTGCATTTTCACCTCTTATAATGGATAGCCTGCAAATTTGAAGTGTTTTTGTCAACCACAGTGGTTAATGAGTAGAGGTAGAATGCTTTATGCTCATTCAATCTTCTTGCATATGACATATAATTTCAAAAGCCTATAATTAACAGGTTATAGCAAGCATAAAGATGTATTGTCAAACCTACAATATGCATCTTTTAATGGAAGATAACCAATAAAGAGTGGTCTGTTAAATAATCGATAAAGAGTGGTATGTTAAGCATGAGTTCAGTAATTTATAGCACACAGGAATTAAGCATTTTTTTGTTTTTAAATAACATGACTATCAATGTAATAACATGTATCATGGTAATAATACAAAAATTCTTGCAAAGACTTAATTCTCTAGGCAATGATCATTTGTCAGCTCATGAACCCCTCCCCCACACCTAAGTATTGTGACACCTCACAATCAAAAGTATAGGAAACTAGTCAGTATCCCCCAATAGCCGAAGATTTACAATATGTTAAGTGTAAAGATACAATTTCACAGATTGGTTTGACAAGACAATTAGGAGATGGCCCCACCTATAGGATAAGAGATCCTATATGTAGATAAGAAGAGGTAGGCAAGAGAATTTCAAGATAGTCTTAGAGTTATTTCCAAATGGAAAGTTTATGGAGTTAATTAACCTTAGTTTAACCACACATACTTCATGTCAGCTTTATCCGCAAGTAATGTCGTACATCAGGACAAGTTTAGATTTATTATTTATTTTTGTCAGATTACCATCCTCGCTAGGTAGAATGCCCCACTGCCAGCAAGCCTGTTCAGTACTCTGATGGGTTTACCTAGTCATACCACAGGCCGGTACACGCTGCCAACAGACCTGTTCAGTATCCTGGTGGGTTAGCCTCTTAAACCCTCAGAGACTGGCCTTCCATCTTTTAAGATTTTAGTATAAGATTTCTTATGCAAGAAGATGGGGAACAGTCTTTGAAGCAACTTTTTCTTTTTAATTGGGATGGTATTTATGTTAGAGGATGAATTTCCGTTATATTATTAGTGATTGTCTCAATGTAAGGGGTACTTAAGTGGATGTGGCCTATCTAAAGATATGATATAATCAAGCTATTTAGTGTGTAGTGGATGGTACCATTGAGAAAGAACAGAAAGGTATCTCTAGGCTCAACTCACTTTCTTCTTTTGTAATTATTATGATGTTTCCATGGCCAACTGCTAATTAGAACTCCTTGTTACTCTTTGGTAAAGACACTTGACTCACTTGCTCAGGTTTCTCGGAAAAACTGTACGAGAGACCTCTAGGCTTGATAGTTATGGTATCACTTCCTTATACAGTGGTGAAGAGTTTCAAGAGAAACTGCTTTAGAATGCCTTAAAAAATGATAATTTTTGAAAAAACATCGCTAATTACAGTAAGTCAATATTCATTTGATGCTTTAGCAGACACAAAATTCAAGTATAACAATGTTTTGAAGAAAGATCCTTGAAACTGTGTACTCCAGGTGAAATAATTACTTACAAAAACCTCTAGAGTTGCCTTATTAAGAAAATTGAAAAACTATTTACATATATACAGTAGGAAATTCAAATTTTTTTTTCAAGAACAAAGGGGAACTTCCCCATCTACTAAGGCCAATGCCTTGTCAGCTGACATGACCTATAGAAAATCCTCTCTGAAAATGGGCTTATGATAAAATTTAAGTCGGTGTCCATTTACCACAAAGGAGACTTGTCCATCATCAATTGTTTTAATTTTTACAGCTCCATTGTCACATTCAGTGTCTACCTCGTAAGGGACCAACCAACGGGTGGTAAGTTTTCCTTTGAAGGTTTTGAACCGATAATCAAACAACAGGGCCCAATCACTAGGATGGAAGTGCTTCTTTTTAATAAACTTGTCATGCCACTTGCTCCTCTGGTTTTGGACTAATATTGTTCGTTGGATGGCATCTTGCCTGATTTCATCCAACTCATTCAACTGTAGGGCTCGTTGCTTTTGAGCCTCATCCAGGTTCAATCCTAATTCTGTGGAAATATGGAAGGTCCTTATTTGAAATTCTATAGGTAAGAGTACTTTTTTCCCATACACTAGCTCATAAGGGGTATGCCCAGTGGTATTCCTCCAGGTGGTCTGATATGCCCACAAAGCCTTTGGGAGCCTATCAGCCCAATCCTGGTGATGCAACTGAACAGTCTTGGTCAAGATGGCTTCCAGAACTTTGTTTGTGGATTCTACCTGACCATTGGCTTGTGGTTGGTATGGAGAAGATTTGCGGTGTTTAATCCCATATTTCTCTGTTAGCTCTTTCATCAGCTTGGAAGTGAATTGAGTGCCTTGGTCAGTAAAAATTTCACGAGGGACACTGAAGTGGGTAAAGATGTCTTCATAGATGAATTCGACAACAGACTTCTCTGTGGCCCTAAATAGGGCTTTTTCCTCTACCCATTTGGTGACATAGTTCGTACAAACCAATATATAGTTCTTCCTATGGGACATGGGTGAAATTGGTCCTACAAAGTCAAGGGCCCATTTTTCAAAGGGTTCTATCATAACTTGGGCACACAAAGGCATTTTTTCAGCTGACGTACGTCTACCTATCCTTTGGAAACTATCACAACTTCTCACAAACTTGGCAACATCTTTGAAAATGCTAGGCCAATAGTAACCTGAATGTAATACCTTATATGTTGTGCGTTTGTCAGAGAAATGGCCACCACATGGTCCATCATGACAACTTCGTAGTATTTCAGGTACGTCGTCCTCTTGGACACATATACGAATAATCAAATCAGGACCTGTGTGAAAAAGATCATGACCAACCCAAGGGTAATTAGCACTCTGTGTAATAATTTTCCGTTTTTCATGAGGTGACAAATGAGACGGTGACCTCCTAGTAGCCAGATAGTTTTCCATATTCGCAAACCATGGGGTATTGACAGAGAGGGAAAAAATATGCTCATCTGGGAAACTATCATCTACAGGGATATCATCATCTTCATTTTTTATCCGGGAAAGAAAGTCATCTACTACATTATCCTTTCCAAGTTGGTCAAGCACAGTGATATTAAATTCTTGCAACAACAAGAGCCACCTAGTCACTCGGCCATTATTTATAGGTTTGTTCATGAGGAACCTAATGGCAGAATGATCGGTGTGTTCAAATACTTCATAACCTGTAATGTAATGATGAAACTTGTTAATATCATGAACGACTGCCAAGAATTCCTTCTCAGTGACTGTATAGTTCAACTCGACAGGGGACAAGTTCTTGCTTAAAAAATAAATGGCATAGGACTGTTGGTCCTCTTTCTACCCTAATACCCCTCCTATTGCAGTGTCAAAGGCATCAGTGGATATATGAAATGGGAGAGTCTAATTGGGCCCTCTAAGAACTGGTGCCACGGACAACTTGGCTTTCATGGTTTCGAAGGCAGTTTGACACTGCTCAGTCCAAACAAAATCAACATCTTTTATCAATAATCCAAACATAGGTGCAACAATATTTGTAAAATTTTCAATAAACCGTCGTTAATATCTGACATATCCGAGAAATATTCTCACCTCTTTCTGAGTATTGGGGGGTGGAAGGCTAACAATGACCTCAATCTTTGCAGGATCAAATTTATCTCTTCAGATGAAACATGATGTCCTAGAACCACTCCTTCAGTTAACAACATTTTGCATTTCTCATGACTTAGAGATAGGTTCATTTCCTAGCATCTGATGAGGACTTTTTCTAAGTTGTCTAAGGCTTCTTGGTAAGTGTTGCCATAGACTGTGAATTCATCCATGTATACCTCCACACAATCATTAATAAGATCTACAAATATCCCTAATACTGCTTTTTGAAAAGTGGCAGGAGCATTACACAATCTGAATGGTAAGACCCTATAGGCATAGGTGCCCCAAGGACAAGTAAAGGTAGTCTTGTCCTGGTCCTCGAGTGCTATAAGAATCTGATTGTACCCATTGTACCCATCTAGAAACGAAAAATACTTCTTTCCAGACAAGGTATATAGAACTTGGTCAATGAAAGGGAGAGGAAAGTAGTCTTTCATAGTGGCTTTGTTGAGTTCCCAGAAATCAACACAAATTCTCCATTTTCCGGTCACTTTCTTTGGAACCACTACAAGCGGGGATACCCACTTACTGTCGGAGATGGGATAGATAAATCCAACATTTAACAACTTTTGGATTTCCTCCTTGACTATGTCTTTGAGTGCCAGGTTCATCCTTCTCTGGGTTTCCTAACAAGTGTTACTTCCCCCTGGGTATATATATGATAGATGCATGTGTCAGGGTGTATACCCTTCATGTCAGTGTATTCCTAGGAAAATGCTCCTGATTGTGCTTTAAGGATATCTACTAACTGTTTCTGTTGGTCTGCATCTATCCCAGAGTTTATATGTAAAATTTTTCTTGGGCTAATCTCGTATGGTATAGTATAAGACATGACAGACTCATCTATCTCGAAAATAAAATATGTCAAAGACAAGATGGATGGGTCTAATTGTTCTTGAAATTCTTCCCCAAACATGTACTCAAATTGGGAAAAAGAATATGGAAAATCCACACATGTGATAGCATAAATGAATTGGTTTAGCACATTTTCTATTGTGTTCTCCTGAAGTGCCCATGCATGGTCACTTGGCAATACGGGTTCTTCCCAGTCCTCGTTCTCGTATGGACATTCAAGCCAACATAGATTCTCCATAATAGGTTGAGTTGGAGGGTAAATGGTGATCTTCTGGATAGAGAGACCATTTGAGATGGTCATTTCTCCTTCTCTACAGCCAATAAATGCATTGGTTGTGGCTAGCCAAGGTATTCCCAAGATAAGGGGATGAAATCTGGTAGGATCGTTTGAATGAATGGTAAGGAAATATACTGGGTACTCCCATGAGGCTAAAGTAACCATGACATCATCTAAAATCCCTTCAGGTATAACCCTAGTCTTATCTGCTAATTCCAAAATGGTTGGGGTAGGCCGAAGAAGAGGTTGTAACTGTAATTGTTCCAAGATAGTAGCAGTCATAACATTGATGGATACTCCTAGGTCTATGAAAGTGTTTCCGATGGAGACCTCATTAATGGTTATGGTTACTATGGGGTTTCCTGGATTCCCATATTTTTCTAGCTTTGGCTGCTCTGATATGTACTCAAAGATTCCTCCCACCAAATGTACTGTAGGAGGGTCCCTTTGCTTCCTACCTGGATTCTTAATACACAATTCTTTGACTACCTTACTATAGATTGGAATGTCTTTAATGGCTTGAAGAAGGGGAATCTTGACACAAATATTTTTCAATTCATTCAAAATTTCAAATTTCGGTCGGGTGGTAGGTTTCTCGATTACCAATCAGTCTAGATAAGGAGGGACCTTCGTAATTTGTGAAGGTTCATTTTGGGGAAGCTCGGGTTCTTGATTTTTCAGGATGATAACATCTTCCCACCTAATGTCATCCGTGGGTTGTTTGATGGTTTCTTCTTCTTCTTCTTCATGGATGACTACTGAAGGTCTCTGCCTATATAGAACTTTTCCCGATCTTAGTTGAATTTCCTGTAATGGAACATGAGTAATAACATATGTCGGGAAGGCCTGCATCTCAACATTGTTAAGAGGTTGAGGGGGCTTATTATTGGGGTTCGACACTGGATGTTCCAGTAATAGTGTCGGTCTCAGGGAGCTTGCATTTTGATATTGTAGCGGTTGTTGTTGTGGAATAAGAGGTAAAGGTGGTGGAACAAATCCTGGCAGAAGTTGCAGAGTGTTCGATGGGAATTGAGGATAAGGATGGTTGGACATAGGGATAGGTGGAGCTTGAGGGTTTCCTTGATTGTGTCCTCCTCTCCATCCTTGAAGCCAAGGATGTTGGTACTAAGTAGACAAGTTTTTCCAACCTGGTGGGTTCCACTGTTGTTGTTGATAATAGGGTGGAACTTGGGATTGTAGATCTGGGTATGTGGGCTGGCTCCTAGGCTGCCATGGCCTCCTAGGTGCATAAGAAGACTCCCCAGGATCTCCACTCCTATAGATGGCTAATAAACTGGGCAAGGATGGACATTTCTCAGTTGAATGGTATTCTGTGCAGAAGCCACAAACTAAAATGTTATCTAATGGGCATTCTTGAGGAATGCTTCCTCCTGCACCTTGGGCAATATATGCTCATTGCTGCATTTTCCTCCTCCTATTTCTTTTTTATTTTAAGGGTGTCCAACTGGGAACCTATTGTGCTTAGGATATCTGTTTTAAATTTTTCTAGAAGGTTCTCTATCTCTGCTCTTGTGATGCCACCTGAACTAACTGGTTTTAAGATTCTATTGTAAGGGTCCCGAACATTCTTTCTTGTTTTGTCTCTACTCCTTGAGTAGTTTTTACACATTTCACATATCTCGAAAAATGGTTTATGAAAAATGTCACCCGATGCCATCAGGTTAAGCATCTCAATATATTCTTATGAAATTCCCTTAAGGAAAAGAGCCCTAATTGCATCCTCTGGGAGGTCATGGTATTTTGACTTCTGGGAGATATAACCAAATCTTACCATATAGTCTTCAAGGGTCTTGTCTTCTAACTGTTGGATTTTAAAGATGTCATTACAAGACTCTTTGGTCTTGTAGTAGTCTTGGTACTTCTTAAGAAAGATGTCTTTCATGGCTTCCCAAGACCTAATACTGGATTCTCCCAACCCCATGAACCATCTTAGTGCAGAGTCTTTGAGGGTGGCAGGAAAGAGTTTTAATTTCTAGGCATCTTGCACATAGTTGTAGCTTCCGCACAAGATGTCAAATTCAAATAGGAAGGTGTCTGGATCTTCACTGTTTTTACCATAAAAGGTAGGCAGTGCTGAGAGAGGAATATTCTTCATGTTGACATTTGGAGTGGTGTCTAAAATCGGAAACCCGAAGGTAGTTTTGGTTTGGTTTCTAGTTTCTTCTTCCTCCCCGTGTCTTACATTGTTATGGTCCTCCTGATCACCCACATTAGCTTGGTTTCCAAAAAGAGAGTACCTAGGTGGTTTTATCTTTGAAGAGAACAAGGTTTCCCTTTGATGAAAATGTCGTCCTACTATTTGGATGTATGGGACTCTACTCAAGCCAGTCAAGATTATTGGTGCCAAAGTTTCCGTGTCAATTTGAGAGATAATTACATTGGATGAACTACCTAACAAAAGATTCACTTGTTTAGGGTCTATGATATCCTCAAAGTTAGGATTTCCTGGTGGTGGTGTAAAAGAAAAGGCTATATTGTTTGGTTCTCCGGAAGGCTCGAATGGTCTTTCCTCCTGTCCTAATATGATTGATGCTTCAATTTCTTGTTCTAAAGTGCTCCATGTGTTAGTCTTACCAGAGACTATTTTAGCTCTTTGGGTTGAGCTAGCTCCTGTTTTTTGGTATCGGTCTGCGGACTTTATAAGCAGAACGTTCCTTACCCCAAAGAGATCGGAAGGAACCTTAGTTGAAAGGTCTAATTTAGATTTAATGTATCTACCTTGTGGGTCTCTAGGCATATTCATGAAAGAAAGAAAAAACAAAAGAAAAAGCTACCATTTGGTTTCTAGGTCTATTCACGAAAGAAAACAAAAAAAGGAAAAACTACCATTGGGTTTGGGGGAGCCTGCAATAGAAGATGCACAGGTTCTTACCTCTCGTCTTAAAGTTCCCCTGCCACCAATCTAATGCTAAGGTCTAGGAATGATCTATTTCCTAACTACTTTTTACCTTGAGACAACTCCTCGACAACGGTGCAAAAAATGATGGGTGTTATATATGCACTAAAAACATAGTAAAATCCCTCAATTAAATTGTCAACCCGGGGTAAGTAAAATTAGAGTTGTAGGAAAATATATGCCAAAGGTAGAAGGGTTGGTAGGAGTATATTCTAACTAATGAAGGCAACTATCTAAGGCTAATCTACTCAATCAAACCTATCTAATGAGCAAACCCTACTAAGCAACTTGAAACTAGGCAACCTAAGTACTTTTGGGCCAAGGATCGATGAATAGTCCTAAGAAAACAAGTAAAAACCAAATGTAAATCAAACTAGTTCACAATAATAAGCAACAAGAAACTACAACAATAAGCAAATGACAAAACTAAACTATTTATTTTAACTTGCCAACTTATATTCAATGAGTAACTACCCTATGAAAGCAAGTAAATAAACAAGCAAGCAAAGACACCTAACTAACCTACTAAAGCAAATAAACAAGTAAGCAAGGACACCTAACTAACCTACTAAAGCAAATAAACAAGTAAGCAAAGACAACTAATTGCTGCAAGCAATCAAATTAAAACTTCTCATTGAACAACTATCTAGCCTAAGAGGCAAGTGGACTAAATGCTTAATGAAAAACTATTTCTAATGCATGAAAGGAAATCTATTTTATTGAAAGCAAGAAGAACTACCATTTAATGCCTAATCTATAATGAGCAAACTACTATCTAATCTATCAAAGCAAAGTCTATCTATCCTACAACAACAATAAAACTTTATTCTAATCTATGAAAACAAGAAACTATCTCTTCTAATCTACAAAAGCAAGAAACTATATTTAATCTATGAAACACTCAAATATAATGCTGGTGGTTATGTGAATGTCTTCGGTGTCGGATGCTATCTCGATGACACTTGACAACAAAGTACAATTCTAATGGTATAAGCTCAACACTAATCTCAATGGCAAAATGAAAGGTATGGATTAAGCAATCCAAGGAGAGTTTAGCCATGACAAAAATAATGTTGGATACCCTGCATATTCATGTATAAAACATCAACAACATAATGAGATCATCATTATACTTCTACACTATGTAAGAAAAACTAGATTCAACCATTAACTAAGAAATGTAATTGCATTTTAATTCTAGGAAAGGAAATTGCATAAAATGAAACTATGCTATGTCTATTCTAACCATTCAAACTGCAATAAGGAAATGATTAAAATCATAAATTAAACTATGATATTGAAAAGTAAATTAACAATCTACATTAACCAACAAATAATTAAATGAGGTCTATATAAAACTGAAATAAGCAAGCTATAATAAAACACTAGAATTAACTCTATCCATCCATCAATCCTTGTCAAAGAAAATCCAAATCAAACTCTATTTTATTCTAATTAAACTCTGTTTTAAACTTTAACGATAAAATCATAAATCAAGCATAATCTAACATCTAATTGCATATGGGGTTAGTATAGAGACTTGCAAGTCTGTTCCTAATCTACAAGATCAATGCATTTTAACACATCTCATCATTCTAACCTACAAAAGAGAAGAAAAACAATTAAACTACAACAAACTAATTAACACAATAAAAATATGCATGTACAGGAAAATAAAGAGAGCAATTAAATTATGAAATGCATGAACAACACAGATAGTCACTAGACTGCTAGTGGCCCCCCCAACAAGTCATGGCTACTTCCTAAAAGCACACCACGAACTTAGCAGGTCGAATTCACCATAGAAACTCAAAAACACAGTTCTGGCATAATCTGGGAATGTAAAAACTCAAAACAGATTAAAAATGTATTTGTCCCTATCACACTGATGTATCTGATGCTTAACTTATGTCTGACCATCCTAGTGGTATTTATAATGTTTAAAGGCCAAGTGGTCGACCACAAGAGGGCTAGACCACTTCTAAATTCGACAAATTACAATAAATGGTGCCCTAACTGATAAAACATAGTGAGCCAATAATTACCCTCTTGAACAACTGAAAATGAGTTGTCGGAAGCTCAGTAGCTGGAGGGGGCAAGCATGAACAAAACCCACGTTTCCCATTCGGCCATCACTGGCTGCCAATGCCATAACCGCAAAGTCTCCCTCCATTTCTGTGTAATACGAAGTGTTGGACAGAGTGCCGGAACAAGTGCTGGAAGGAGTGCCGGATCAAGTGCCAGAACGAGTGCTGGAAGGAGTGCCAGATCGAGTGCCGGAAGCAGAAGCGTAGTGTATTTTCTCCCTGTAACATCAAAAAACATGAATCAGATCCTTGGAAGTGTAAAAACATGATGAATTATACTCGATACAATCATTAAACATGAATCATACGTACCTTATGTCAATCATACCATTTTATCATGAAATTCTTCAAAAATCTTCTTTAAAATATGAAAAACACATATGTACATGCGGAAAAAGTGTATAATAACCGTCATAAAAGTGATCATATCTCCGACCCAACAATGACATTAGCATCAGGGTCCTCTCTGACCAAAAAATCAATGTCCTCATGCTCCCTCTCCCTCCAATGCACATACATCCTGCATTTGACAAGATAAGGAGGGATTAACTCTTGCATTTTTTATTTTTATTTTTCACAAATTGAAGGGTATACGTGGGCTGTAATGTACATAGTCATGTATGCCCGCATGCAGTGTTGTCCTCTACACATGGGCATATGCTGGCTATCATAAGAAAAACCACGTATACGCAGGGCCGACCTTTGTAAAGGTCAACTCCCCCCCAAAAAACAATAATAAATGCACAAATGAAGAATTGAAATGCAAGAGGGGCTAGCATGTACTTACTTGGTCCAAGCGGAAGTTTGTTTCATCCACTGAAGCTCCCAGAATCAACTCTTTTGACAAAGGGGTGTTTTTGGCTTCTTAGTCAATTTCTCAACTAACAATAGTGATAATGAGCTGCCAACTTCTATTTATAGACTTTTTGGCCCCTTTTTTGTCATTTTTTGGACCCCTTTGTCATTTTTTATAATTTGAAAATCATTTAGTATGGTTCAGGAGTTTCTTATGGATTGTTACGATAAGTGTTACTTTGGGTAGTGGGAAATGTTTTTGGAGATTTGGGTCTTGTTAAAGGTCCTTTGGTAAAAAGTCATTTTTTCCAACTTGTTGCATTTAAGTTAGGATTCCACCTCCACTTTCTGCACCTCGTTGTCTTTGTCGCTATGCCATAGGATCGAACCCACCAAGTTGCAACACAGAACCATCATTGTTTCTTTAGAAGTGTCGTAATTTAGTGGTAGAGACTACCTTCACATGGATGCCCTAGGTAGATCCTGGTTGCATTTTGGTGTCCATGCCATCACTAATGACTATAGGCTCGAGAGTCCTTATTACAAGTTTGAACCTCATTTGCATGATTCATTATCACTCTTGATGTCACCCTCGGGACTCCCAAAAACATAACGGGTCTTCATTTGAGCCCTTTTTCAGATCCTCTAAACATGAAAAGATTGTCGAGCGATCTTGTTGCCCTTCACGCTCGTTAAACTAAAATTTGAAGGCATGTCTGTTCGGCGGTAGTTTACCCCTTTTTCAGTCCGGATGGTCAACTATACGAACAAATGTATACTCTAGGAGCCTCGGTTCTCTAGAAGAGTATTCTCAGTTATAATTTTAACCCTTTTTTGGGCCCGAGGGACTAAATTTATGAAAAAGGAACCTCCACAGAGTCCATAGTTAAGCTCTTTTCAGATTCCTTAAAAATGAAAAGATAGCCGAGTGATCTTGTCTTTGTCACACTCGTTAAAATGATTTTGAATAGACATATTTTCAGTGCTAGTTTACCCCTTTTTCGAACCGACTAGACTACCTTCGAAAAAGGTACCTCAGTGGAGTCTCCTTTTACGTTTTTTCAGACTCCCTAAAAATGAAAAATCGTCGAGCTTACCTTCTCTGGGCTCGTTAAAATTACATCGAAGGACGTTATCATTGTGTCTTGTTAACTGCATTTGCATTCCTACGTCTTTGGCCTAATGCCGGCTCCACTTTGCTCTCAACTGAACCATATGAAGAATGCCTTATAACGCAAGCCTTGTAGCACTTTGCCTTTGCGTCTTGACACCTTGACCCCTAGAGGAATTTTCCCGAGTGTCCTTTTCTTGCATATGTCTCCTTGCTCTGAGCATCAGTGTGTTCCTTGCGCTTGGAACTAGTATATTTGTGACACTTGTTCCTCCTTTGTAACATAGCATTCTTTTATTCTTTTTCAAGCTTTCCAAAATTATTGAAAAAGACAAAAAAATCAAATATACCCCAAAAAGAGGAAGGGAAAAGTATTTTCTTTTTTGGCAGCACAATGAGTCGCCCTTGGACAAATCACATCCTTCCATTTGTCTTCAATCTATGGGATTTAATATGACCTTAGGAAGCTGTTCTCGCTACATAGAGATGTGCCCTCCTCCATTTGATTATTCTTCCAAACATATGGAGAGTTTGTGTTGCCTCCTGCATCGTGAACTTATGTCAATACCATGCTGCCCAAGTCTCATCATTAGTCGTGCTGTTGTCCAAGGGAATTTTTTACCAAGCTTGAGTCGGCCCTTCTGCAGTTTGTCTCTTGACCTCATACCCGACCATCCCAAAATCCCAATCAAGTATTTGTTCAAAATCAATGAAGCCCTCATCCTGATCATCATGATCCTCTAGTCTGTTCCAGAAAAACCATTGAAGACCTATAGGTAGTGAAGTCGTACACTCATATTACACTCCTACCCGAGTTATGAAGATTTTGAAGTTGTTTCTCGAGCTCTGAAGACCTCATCTCTAGCCATCAAGCATCATTAGCCTCTTGAAGATGGATATGATACATGTATATATTTTTGATTTCGAGTTGTAGATCCACTGTGTATTGCTCGTGGCTACACTTTATATAGTTATATGACATGGATTTGCAGTGTATTTGATTGACAACCATGATGTTATTTCATTCTGAGCATGGGTATGCCCGCCTCGTTGAGACAATAGTTATTTTTGCAGATGGCACCTCTCGAACTCTGGTCCATGGGCTCACTTGCTTCATACGTTGGTGAAGATTGGCAATGTATTTCAGCCATCAGATGCTCTTCTGACCTCACACATTAGGGGGCATCTGTTATAACTCTAATTTTCACTAGACATGCATACCTGGCACTAGGCCATCTCACTTACCATTTTTTCCAAGACACCATTGAATAGCTCTTCAAAAAACCATCCTTTTGAAGGCATACAAGCCCTACACCACTATTTCCCATGTATATATGCTATTTGACCCATTACAACCCGCGTATACTGACAAAAGCACAAAAAATAGAAAGTTGTAGACGTAATACAAATTTTTGGGTAATTGCCTAAACCGTTTGACCACTCATAGTCGGTCACTCAACCGGATCACTACCCTCTTTTAGACTATAAAAGGAGAGGTAGGGGTCCCATTCAAAGGAGGAAAAGATATAGTAAAGAAACACTGCCCTTTTTTGTATTCCCCTTGCCCCAATCTTCTGCAACCTTTTTGTGAGAACTGAAGAGGAGAAGCATATGTGGAAGAGGTTGGTGCATAGTTAAAGAGGAGCCCAAGACCATATTCATGGAGCAGTGGCCAATCTCACCATTGTAAGTTAATTTTGTGAGGTTAATAAAAAGGATTACTTTTCCCATCCCGCCATATGAGGTGTTCAATATTCAGTTTGGATTATATTTTATTAGAACCTCTAACCCAATAGTTCATATATAAGATGCATGTTTGCAGTTCTTTGTTTGTCTGTTTATGAATGCAGGTTAGCTTTGGGAGGAATCTTTCAGTCGAGGAGCAACGGAACCCAGAGAGATCTACACCAATCGTGGAAGTCAAGGTAGAGTAACTGGATCCTTTTACCCTTGTGTTTATGTATGAATATGGGATTTATGTTGGGATGGTGGTAAAAAGTAGAAGACTTTAGGGGGTCATTTTTGCATGCATTTTAGAACCCTTAGTGCTAGTCCGTAGGGGGATTCCCTACCCACAAAAATTACTTGGTTCAATAGGAAGCAAAATTATGTAGCACTCAGTTCAATAGAGGCAAAGTATATGACAACGAGTATGGCTAGTTGTGAGGCCATTTGGCTTCACAAATTTCTTACAAGTTTATTTGATCAGGAGTTGGAGCCTCAGATGATACACTATGATAATGAAAGTTGTATCAAACTCTTGAAGAATCCATTATTCTGTGACAGGTCCAAGCATATATAGATCAAATACCACTTCATTCAAGATAGGATCCAAAAGGGAGCAGTGAAGCTTCAATATATTTCCACAGATGAGTAGGTTGCAGATATTCTGATCAAACCCTTGGAGAAAGAGAAGTTTGTGTTCTTTAGAGACAGGCTTGGAGTGGTGGAGGATACCTTCCTCGCTAAGAGGGAGTTTTGATGCTAGTGGTAGCAACAGAAAGGTATTTCCAAACAGGTCTATGTGTTTAGATCTGTGGAAATCCTCCAAATCCTTTTACCTTGGTAGCTTTACTTTAGTTAAAGGAATTATTAAAGTAATGTGATTTTATTTATTAATTAATTAGTTAATTAGTTAATTGATTTATTAAAGGAAAATCATAAAAGTACTTAGCATGTAGCATGCAATCTAAATCTCAAGTGAGTATGAGAAGTAATTTCAACCATATATCTCTTTGGATATTAGAAATAGATTATAACTCGCGATTATAAAAGCAAGGTCAGGGTGAAGGAGGAGACACTTGATACACTTGATACTTGAGAGATTGTATCAAGAATGACATTGATTCAAGGAGATCTCAAATAAGAGGAGAAGGACTTCCATCTAGAGACTAGGTCAAGGCAAAGAGAGAACACAGGCATACGCAGGTGGGTTTCAACTGATTAAAGCCACAAGAGTGTGTACAATCATATGGAGGGTTCCAAACAATATTTTTGAACATGTACGTAGGTTTCAGTGGAGACAGTTGCGTACATACATGGGTTTGTTGAAGTGCAATCACATACACCTTGAAAATCATGCAGTTCTAGTTCATACATCAATTCATACTTTTCCAAGTTTGTCTGTAGTTGTATTTGTCACATACCCATTTATTAAATAAAAAAATTTCGTTGTTTTCTGCAGACTCAGAGCCCCAAAATATCTATGGAGGCTTAGTGTAAGCTATCTCTTTCTCTGTCGGCTCCCATGTGATTGTAGGTCATGATCACAGGTCAAATAATCATGGTGCCTCTTGGTATTTCAAGACTCGGTGCCACAGGAATGTTGAATCATTCGACTCTACAACCATTGGAATATAGGATTCTCTGTCATCTTTATGCAGCTTTGGTTGTCACATAGGATTGAGGTTTCTTCCATCTCTAGGTCAAATAGACCGATCAACAGCTTTCGAAGCCATATAGCTTCGCAGCTAGCAGAACACACAACAATGTATTCTGCTTCTGCTGTGCTGAGAGCAATGCTGGATTGATTTCTACTCTACAATGAGATCATGGCTGATCCCAAACTGAAACAATATCCTGAAGTGATTTTCCTGTCAGCAACACTTCCTGCCCAATCTGAATTAGTGTATCCACTCAATGTGAAATCATGATCTCCATCATAACTGAGACCACAATCTAATGTACCCTTAAGGTACCTCATCACATGTTTTGCAACCACTAGGTGAACATGTCTGGGTTCTATCAGAAACTGACTCAAGATGTTCACGGAAAAACAAATGGATGGTCTGGTGTTCATCAGGTACATTAGCGATCCAATAATTTGTTTGTATAGTGTGGCATGAATCAATTCTGACGAAGTGTCGACCAACAAATTCAGCTTCTCTTCCATGGGTGTATTCATGGGCTTGCATTCCAACATGTTGAATCTCTTCAGGATTTCAACTACATACTTCCCTTGGTTAAGGAAGATTCTCTCTGAACTTTGCCATACCTCAAGACCTAGGAAATAATGCATTAGGCCAAGGTATTTCATTTCAAATTCTGAGGCAAGTCTCTTCTTACATTTAGTGATGAGCTTTTCTTCTTTAGTTAAGAATAAGTCATCCACATATAGAAATAATATCACTGGCTCATCGTTCATAACTTTGAAGTAGAGGTTAGAATCTGCTTTACTCTTGGTAAAGCCCAAGCTCACCAGGAAACTGTCTATACGGCCATACCAAGCTCTGGGAGCTTGCTTCAATCCGTATAAAGATTTCTCCAATTTGCAGACATGAGACTTCTTGTCTTCAAATTCAAATCCTTTAGGTTGCTCTATATACACTTCCTCTTTGATGACACCATTTAGGAAGGTTGCCTTTACGTCCATCTGGTGCAACTTCCACTTCATCTTAGTTGCAAGGTCTATGATGGTTCTGATCGAAGTGTATCTGGCTATAGGAGCAAATGTCTCTTCATAGTCAATGCCTTCTTTCTAAGAAAAGCCACGAGCGACAAATATTTCTTTATATTTTTCAATACTTCCATCAACAACATGTTTTATTTTGAAGATCCATTTGGAGGATACCACGTCTTTACTCTTCAGTCTGGGAACTATTTCCCATAAACCATTTTTTATTATGGATTGGTATTCCTCTATCATGGCATCTATCCATTCTTTCCTCTGAATGGATTCTTCAAAGTAGGTATGCTCCTCTTCTAGGAGATCACACATCAAATCCATATAACTGGAGAATGGATTTGGTCTCTTCACATGTCTCGTGGTTCCTTCAGGAACACCATAATTCTCTCCATCTTGAATAAGCTCTCTAGCCCAAGCTAGATTTATTTTAAGGAGGATCGTCATCTGAGGCGGTTCTTGAAATTCTACCGTGTCATGGTCTTCTGGAATTTCCTCATCAGGGGAAACTACATCTTCCCTCACTAGTTTTGTAGCTCCGGGAACCTCCCTCACTGATTCTACAATTCTGGGGATTACGGGTTTCTCCTCATATACTTCTTCAAGCTGACATCTTCTCAATTTCTTGAGATCTCCATCTTCATCAAGGGTCACATCCCTGCTGATATCAATGTGGTGGTGACCTGGTATATAGATTCTGAAGGCCTTGGAGACCTCATAGTATCCCACAAATATTCCCAGCTTGTTTCTCTTCTCTTTCGATATATGAATAAAAACTGGGAAACCAAATATTTTGAGATGGCTTACCTCTGGCTTCTTTCTGGTGAACATCTCTTCAGGGGTCTTGAACCCAAGTGCACTATGGGATAATTGGTTTTTCACATAAACAACTGTCATTGTTGTTTCTGCCCATAAGCACATAGGAAGATCTTGATCATGGATCATAGTCTTCACAACTTCCATTATTGTTCTGTTCTTCCTTTTAGCTACATCGTTTTGTTGAGGATTATAGGGAGTAGTGAGTTCCCTCTTGATCCCAACATCTCTGCAGAAGTCCACGAACTCTTTTGAGGTGTATTCTCCTCCATTATCTAACCTGAGTATCTTAATATTTCTTTTAGAAAGATTCTCTATCAAGGCTTTGAATTCGTTGAACTTGTTGAACACTTCATCTTTAGATTTCAAGAGATACACATTGTGTAAATCTGTGTCTCTCTTGTATTGTGTGTATTCTATGTTTTGTTTCCGCATTTGTTTTATTTTATTGCTCCATGGTCCTATTTTTCTAACAGGGAGAAGGAGAGTAACCTTCATCCCTATCTATGACTGAGTCAGGAGAAGGAGAGTAACCTTCGTCCCTATCTATTTTTGTGCAAGGAGAAGGAGAGTAACCTTCGTCCCTAACTTTTGTTGAGCTGGAAGAAAAGATTCAATTTCAAAGCATCATGGTCTAACTTGGGGGTGGCTAGTGGTAAATCCGTTAGGAGTGACTGAGCCTATGGTTGGGTGGAAACGGGCACCCCTTTCAGCAGTCGCATCATGTCTTCTGGTTATGATAAGTGTTTTCATGCTTTGTTCTTTGAAATGGGATAATGAATGAATGCATGTATGTATACATTTAAGATTGGCCTCTGTATTGACTGATCAAGTGATGTGTATGTATTTATCTCCTTGAGAACTTATGCTTCAGCTTGATTTTCCATATGCTCCAGTTTAACGCTCGAAGGTGTTTTCCGCAGGGAGTTACCTCACTATTCCAAATTCAAAGAAAGCCTCTTGGCACTACTACCATATCGATAATTCCATGAGATTACAGTGCCCTGCTTAAGAATTTAAAGTTATACAAGCTAGGAAGGTGCTTCCTTCAAACCAGTAGCCTGAGAAACCTTAGGCTCACGCCCATGGCCTTAACCAAATCTCGACTAAGAGTAGAGCTTATAGACCTATATTCATTAGAGGGTCCATATGACCAGGGCTTAGGAACCCTGCATCAAGTCCGAAAGGAGCTAACTCTTGATGGATTCAGAGCTTCGGGAGCTCGAAGCCCTGGGATGTCAAACTTCATAACTATGAAAAATACTCGAATGTTAGAGTCACAAAAGGTTGTGAGTCGTAGATCTGGGGAGTCCGTTGGGACCCCTTCTCAACCGTTCGATCACCTAGTGGAAGGTTTCATGTATGGTACTTCGGAGAAGTTCCACTTCGAGAGAAAGGAGGAGTTTGCATCGCAAAAATCTCAAACGTCGAAACCCGATGTCGCAAGAGTCATCGATATGAGAACACTTTGGGACTTTTCCTAGAGGCCAGATCTAGGCCGTTGTCAGCCCGACGCTGACCAATGTCAGGAGAAGAGAGGATTCTGCACTACCAAACTCCTGAATGTCGAACTCCTAAAGTAACAAGATTCGTAGATCTATGGATCTATGTAGTCGGATCTCAACCATGAGATCTGAGGGATGTTAGAAGGTTGTGAGTCCAGGGTGATGTGGCATAGTGATGTCACCTAGGGACACATGGACCTCAGTTTGACGTGCTACGTGTTACCCAGATTTGTGTGTATCACATACCATATATGCCTACTAGAAAGTGACATGTGTCATCCCCAATGAGGGTGTGTGTCATCCCTAGTCCTTCCACATGTTAGCTCATGGTACGTGCCCTCCTGGCCAAAGGGGTTGGTTAAGTGACCAGGACTTCGATACTTTGGGACTCCGGAGGGTTTGGGGTGTAGTATGGTAGAGAGACCGAAAGGCCTGGAGGCCAGGGTTCACCTGAGCCATCAATATTAGAGGATAGGTGTCAAAATATCCGACACTCTGAGAGGATTGCACTTCGAAGGTTTGCGGTTGTGAGTACTTGGGAATCCGTCGAAGCGCAGAATCTCAAAGTAAATTAGAACCATTGATGTTCTATGGATGTGTGGCATTAGATGGCATAGTCCAGAGACTTGGCTCTCCTGAAGACTTGAGGGGAGGTGTTTTGGAATTTGTCGAATCTCCTGAGCCTGGGGTTTTGGTGGGTCGTTGATCTAAAAAGGGAGAAGGGAACGTCGATCCCTCTCCCATCATTTCGTAACTTTGCCAGTTTGGAGTTCGAAAGAATTGGTGAGTGGTGAAGTGAAAACGCTTGAAGCCTAAATTTCTAAAGCACCCTTTGATTAGGTGCCAAGTCACTGCCCGAGGTCATATGAAGGAAGGGTCCTAGCATGGAGAGCTAGCGCCTGTTGCTCAAATACTTGAAAGGGGCCAGGAAGAACCTACACTTTGAAGAAAAGGGAACCTAGATAGAGTTAATGAAAGAGAAATTATTATGCCCCACCCCTTAAAAGAGAACTTAGGGGTCAGGTGTGTTACAAATTGGTATCAGAGCATGAAAACAACACTTGGCCTGCTTGGCCTCATGCAAGAGTCGCATGAAAATATTTCTGGAGAACTTTAAGGGGTAACACCCTATCTTACCACATTCCTAAGAGGCTTAGAAAACCTCTACTGAAGAGAGGAATGAGATCCTTTACTATTCATAGATGTTTTGGAAATTGGCATTGTATGTTGTTGATGTTCCCAAATAAAGAAGTTGAATTCACTGTGAAATTGCACGCGTTGTTGTACAGTCATAAGATTCAGTTACCAAGGCTAAGATGAGCCTGTGGAGAATATTACCACCAAACATAAATCATCTGCATAAGTTCCTTGAGTAGAAGGATGGAGATTTAAAATATAGTTGGGATTTTACCCCAACGATATTGAACCATGTTATTCTATGGCAAAGGGAGCCTAGCATTTGTTGAGAAATGAAAGACAATCCTACAAGAATGGGATTATGCTAAAGAACACTAATATCTAAACTAAAATCGCAATGTGAATGGATGGAAAGGATCCGTAGTAGTAATGATTACTTCTTTAATGAAGGTTTAACCCTAGTATAGGTGTATAAATCCTCACAATCAAAGAAATGAGTCTGGTGACCATTCCCTGAAAAGGGAGATCATACACAACTCTCGGGTTTCAAGTGGACTGAGAAACAAATTTTGTTTCTGGGTACAGGAATTGCTGGACATGGTTTTTTCTAATCAAGATGATAAATAGAGCTGTAGAATTATAGAGCGATTGAGTGAGAAATCACAACAACCTCCCTTGCTTGGTGGATAGGAAACTAATCTGCCAAAGTTCTTGTGGGAGGAGGAGAATGGCCTTCATCCCTGATTGTGCTGAACAAAAGGAAGAATTCTAGATGTAATGGTTAAGAATGATCTTGACCTAAATATACTCTAGATTTCTGAACTAGCATACTTAGTAAGTAGTCCAAATGGTATTAGACATTATTGTTAAAATTAAGATAAAATGGTTGACTAAATGTTGACGCTGAATGTGGTAAAGGAAGTGTTGGGGCACTTCTAGAATCCCAATGGGTCAGATTGACATCCAGTGGTGGTTAATTCTGTTACCTTAGGCATGGTTATAATTGCCCATAATGTATTTATAAGTTGGGTAATGTTCCAGGGAGGTTGAGGCAAGAGTGTTTTATTTCTAGTTGTTATCGTATATAAAGGGAACATGGTTATGACTATGTTTGATTCAACTTCCATGTGGATGTCGTGTGAATGACTGCAAGCTCTCAACTTAGAGGGAAAATCAGTGTTGAGTGTTCCTATGATGCTTGTCTTAAGGATGGAAACAATAAACTTGGAGGAGGATCTGGAAGTCTGAGATGCCCATGTGCATGCATGACATGGAAAGTGTGCAAGCAATGAGCTTGCATGATAAGTGTTTGGTTAGGTTTGTGTGTGTTTATACTTGAGTGCATGGATTTAATGCATTGTGAAGCTTCTTGATATGAAGCTTGATAGTAATACTAGTTAGGTATGAATGATATTAAATGTGAAAGTGATGCACATGTATGATTTAAGGATATATGTATACTAAAGGAACAATATGGCTTCCCTGATGAGTGATATGTAAGGCAATAATTGCACTTGCCAAGATTAAGTGAAAACCATGGATGCATGGTTGACTCCATTTTTAAAGAGTCATGAAAGTTATGTTTTGAATGATATCTTAACAGGGAATGCACTCCATTCCCTCAGGAAAGAATAATATAAATAAATGAAAGAGTAAATGAGCAAGGATGGTCTGAAGTCAGGATAAGAGGAAAATGATTATGCCTTGAGAATCACATGAGAATGATTTTGAACAATCATGAGTTGAATAATTTTAAAGTAGAGATGTATGTAGGCTATGAAATATACCCATGGAAGCTACACACAGACTGTTGATTATGCATATGGTTAAGTACATCATGGATGTAAGATAACAAAACTAGAATATGTATGGATACATAATTTGGGTGCATGACAAAGATGCATGTTTATATCCCTATGGAATATTTGGTAAACAGCTAAAGCTAACTCAAGGTTGAGGCCATCATAGATTAGTGATGGACATGCAATAAATAAGTTGCATGTTGATGGAGTTCCCCATGAGAGAACTATGTGAAAACTCTGTCAGGAGGACACAATCACAACCTTAATAATTGCTGAGAACTAAGCAGTGAGCTACAAGATTATATTTATATATATATATATATATATATATATATATATATATATATATATATAAGAATCTGGGATTACATTTTGAAAGCATCATGTAATGAATAGAAGACTAGTGAATGAATAAATGAGTAGGTTTGATTGAATAGGCTGGGCTGAAGCCATGTTAAGAAAAGGCAGTGAGGCCTCTAGAGATAAATCAACTGGGTTGAAAAGTCCCAGGCTATGTAGAAAGAATTGGAAGAAGGGGAGAGCTCTCAATTCTTTTCTTGCTGAGTATTATGTTTTCTCTGAGATGAGAGAGCTGGTACATGATTGAAAGTAATTTTTTTGGCACCATAGTGATGGTGGTCATATTGTTGTAGAAACAATCGAGATTTGTTTGTGTTGCACTCATTAAAACATTAAGGATAATGTGATGAAGTGCATAAAGATGTTCTTGGACATGTATAAAAATGTTTTATTGTATTAACGTTATGCATGAAATTTTTGAAAGGCAGTTGTATGCCACAAATACCCAAGTAGAGTATGATTTAGGAAGAAAACCCTGATCGAAATAGGAAACTCAAGAACCTGATAGAGGAGATGAATGCGAGCCTCTGATCGGAGGGAATACCAATTGCAGTCATCAAATCGACTTCAATATCCACTAGATTTAACAGATCAAACACCAGTCGTTCGATTTGATCGATGGTCGGGGATCATTGCAGAGCGTAAAGGTGAAATTAACGGACGTGCTAGTTCATGGCCCAAAATCAACCAACGTCGTTGATCTCGTCGGGGTGGAAGATCAACAACCATTATGAGACAAAGTCGGGTGAACATTTTATAGATTGGTCCTTGCAATCACTGTGAACTGTCGATCTGTGAACATAGATCGATGGTTGGGAATCATTACGGAGCATGAAGCTGAAATTAATGAATGTGCTAGTTCACATCCCGCAATCAACCAACTTCATTGATGTCGTCAGTGCGGAGAATCAATGACCATGATTAAAATAGTTGGGCAAGCACTTTTTAGATTGTGGAGATTGAAATCTCCAATAAAGAGTGAAGATATTGGGATTCTGCAATCACTGTGAATCATCGATATGTGAATGATCATTGTTGGCATAGGAACAGACCCGAGGTTCACTCCAAGATCACACCAACAAGCCCAAGCAACTGGCCCTTTTGGCAGCACCCACGAAGTAGATGCAGTATCACCTGAAGAAACTATGAGGGGGTTGTAGGTCAGAGATGTCTACAACCATGAGATTATCAAGTGGATCTAGTAGAACAATGATACAATATGCACCTATCACTTATCAAGATAGATCTATCCTGTGTAGTTATAGATATTATCTAACATAGCAATGCAAACAACAAGATAACAACAACAAAGATCAATATCAATCACACATACACAACACAAGATATACGTGGTTCACCCTCTCTATAGGGCTACGTCCACAAAACTGTGCTTATGATTTATTAAGGTAAAGCATACAGTTCTTGTCTGTGCTCTCAGCTAGTAGATCTTCTTTCTTCTCTCTCTTTCTCTCCCCTTTCCTGTGCACCCAGCTACAGGACTTGATCTTCGCACACAACTAAAGATCTTACAATACCAGAAGGATCTCTCTCTCAACACTTCTCTCTCTCAATGCAGTAATCTCTCACACAACAATATAACTAGATCAAAAATAATATCGTACCAATACTCAATGACCAACCTGACCTAGGTCCTCTTGACCTTTATTTATAAATTACAATCCCTCACCGATAGACTTAGGTTGAAACCTAGGTGCCAAAACCCCAAATACCAAAACCCTAGGTGTCTAAAACCCTAGGTCAACTTGGCCCTCTTTTTTTGAGCTTCGCCAGCCTATCTTTCCTTCCTTCTCGCACGGTGCTCCAAAGAGTCCAACAGTGAATTTTTCCACTTTCTGAGTTGTCCTCGATCCATCTTCCTTGTTGATCTGTCATCCTCGATCTCCTCATCCAACGACTGGCTTTTCCACACTTCGCTCCATCTTTTCTTCTCTTTTTCTCACTTTGACCCAGTGACAGTCACTGTGTCTCCCGCGAAGCTTGATTTTTACCTTTTCTTCCTTGTTCTTCGCTTCCTTCCATAACCAAGGGCCAATAGGCCCCTAACACTCACCTGTGATGTGCCTCAAGGCACTTTGGATCTGATCCCTCTGTTTTACTTTGACATGGACTGCGCAGTGCAACCTTTGCTTTCTACTTTATGCCTCCTCTCCCTCCTTGTGCAGACTGTCTTTTTTGTGTCTGGTACCAAGTTTCAACTACACCTGGTGCCTAGACCCTTTTCCTCATGCTTTTACTTAGAGCTATGAGGTATATGGTTGTCATAGTACAACTTTAGCTGACTCCCATTCACCAATCCTTCCTTCCATTCTCCCTTCAATGTCTTCAACTGCACAACTCCTCCTTCTGTAACATAGGCGATCTCATATGGTCCAAGCCAATGCATTCTGAATTTCCCAGGGTGTTTTATAAACTTACTATCATACAACAGTACTAAGTCACCTCGCTTGAGTGCCTTCTCCTTGATGTGCCTGTCATGATAGGCCTTTTCTCTTTCCTTCTGAACCTGCTGATGGAATCCTACAATGAATCTATCTTCTTCCAGTTCAAACAACTGTGCAAGCCTCTCTCTCATAGCACAATTATCATCCATGTTTGTAAATGCAACAATTCTCAAGATTGGCACCAAGTATTCCATCGGAACAATAGCTTCAAGACCATAAAAAAACTTGAAGGGAGTCTGCGTTGTTAATTTCTTGCAAGTGGTTCTATAGGCCCATAGTACTGCAGGTACTCTTAAATCCTAGTCATCCCTATTCAAACTGCAAATCTTCATTAATGTTGTCTCCAAAATCTTGTTGATTGCTTCAATTGTTCCATTTTCTTGTGGAAGGTAAGGTGTACTCTTCTGATGCTGGACTGCAAATTCTTCAGTCAAGGATTCCATTGTCTTATTGATGAAGTGTGTGCTTGATCACTCATAAGGATATTGGGGCATCCAAATCTGGTTATTATGTCATCAAATATAAAACACGCAGTTGTAGTTGCAATACAGTCCTCGACTGCTCTAGCTTCGACCCATCTGGTTAAGTATTCTATCGCAGTAATAATGTACCTTCCTCATGTGCGCTTCCCTGATGGGTTTATAGGTCCCATGAAGTCAATGGACCACTTTTCAAATGCTTGTAGGGTCATCTGCGGTGCTAATGGAATTTCATCTCTTCGGGATGGTTTTCCAACTCTCTGGCATATATCACATGCTCTAGCATACTCTTTAGCATCTCTGTGTAAAGTAGGCCACCAAAGGCCAGCTCACATAATGTCCTCCTGCGATGCCTTCATGAGCTTCTATGAGGATCAGTGGGCGTTCTATCTCCATAACGCATCTTCTCAGTATCTCATCAGGTCCCATCTTGTATAGATGACCAATGATCAGTGAAAATTCTACAATGCACACCACTAGTTGTTTCTTCTGGGGAATTGTATACTCGCTTGGAGCCATTCCTGCTGACAGGAACTCGACTATGTCTGTGAAGTGGTCATCAATATTTCTAATGGTGAGCATCTGTGCATCTGACAGTGTATCCTCCAGACTGGTGGGTTCTTCGTCGTGTTCCAACCTCGACAGTTGGTCAGGGCCTTTGTTCATTCTTCCTAGCTTCACTATGATCTCAAAGTCGTATTCTTGAAACAACAAAATCCATCTGCATATTCACCTCCCCAACACTGGCTTGCTGACTAGGTACTTCAGCGCATAGTGATCTATGAACATTTTAAAGTGTCCTCCCAACAAGTATTGGCGGAATTTTTGCAGTGCATACACCATGGCTAATCCTTCCCTCTCTGTAGTAGTGTAATTAATTTCAGTTGTAGATAGATTCCTGCTGGAAAAAGATAATGGGTGGTCGATATCCCCTTCTCCAGTTTGTGCAAGTACTTCTCCTATTGCAATAGAAGACGCATCGACATGCACATGAAATTCCTTTCTCCAATCTGGAAAAACCAGAATGGGCGCTGTAACCATATTTTGTTTCAGGGTGTCGAAGCTCTGCTGGCATTCATTTGTCCAACCAAACTAGCAGTAATTATTCAACAACTTCTCCATTGGTGTTTTAATTTTGTCATAGCCTTTAATGAATTTCCTGTAATAGCGAGTATGTCCTAGCACAGTGTGCAATTGTTTGAATGAAGTAGGAGGCGGTAAATCAACTATAATTGCAATTTTTTATGGATCAACCAACAATCCCTGCTTGCATACAATATGGCCTAAAAGTACTCCAAATGGTGAGAAGAAGATGAACTTCTTCATATTTAAAGAAATTTGAGACTACCTGCATTTATCCAACATTAGCCTTAGACATTCAATATGGTTTTTCAACAAACCAAACACAGTCTAGTCATCAAAATATGCTTCTAAAAATTTATGCAAAAATTCTTTGAATGCTTCGACCACCACCCTGGAAAAGATGGTTGGGGAGTTCTTCAGTTCAAATGGAATTACTGTATATTGGTAGGATCCCCATTCTATGGAAAACGTGGTCTTGTGGCAGTCCTCCTTGGCAATCCGAATTTGATGGTATCCTGAAAAGCCGTCTGTAAACGAATATACCTCATGGCCTCCCACATTGTCTAATACTTTGTCATTGAATGGTGTAGGGAAAGGGTCATGTAGACAGGAATCATTCAACTTCCTGAGGTCTATGCATATCCTGATTTCTCTTGTCTTATTGTCTTGTACCACCATAGGACTGATCCACTCCAACTCTTTGACAGGTTCTATAATCCCTGCTTCCAGCATTCTATTGAGCTCGATCTTCACTTTTTCCTTGTATTTCGTGTTTAATCTGTAGGGTCTTTGCTTGACTGGCTTCACATATGGTATTCTCATCTCATCCATAGGTCCTTTGATACCCTTCATATCAGTGAACTTGGTCGGAAATAAGTCCTGATATTTGTGCAACAACTCTGTAATCTTGTCAATGGTAGTAGCATCCCAATAATCTCCGACATTGGCAAGATTTGATGTCTCCTCTGCTCTAATATTGACTTTTTTTTTATCTTAATTGGCTAACCAATAAATGGTAGTTCAACTCCTGGTCCTTCCACATCCCTTTCACATTCTATTTCAATGATGTTTACCTTCCTGGGATCATGATTCATCATCATCATCAACATTGTTGTTATAGCAGCTCTGCAATTTCTGGAGAGGCGCAGTCCATTCGTCCTCTTCTTGATCCATGGGGAGGGTAGATGCCTCTTCAAATACCTTCTGTCTTACAATCTGTAATGCTTGGTCTACTGAAGGATATTCACTTTCAAATAAAAATGTGGTTATAAAATTCTGAATCATACCTTCCCAATCTGAAGTGATGAGGCGCAGCTCCACTTGAAGGTACCAATTGATAGGGATCATGTCTAGCGTGTTAATGAATCTGTGCACCCATTGTTCTCGAGGAAAGTCATTCTAGGCCTCTTCTCATATTTGCACATGGTCCTTTGGGAAACTTCGACCTGTGTACCTTACTTCACATCCTTGTACTTGTGCTGAGAATCGTGTTGTCATCAGGGTTCGACATTGTGTCCAGTCTGTGATGTTTCTTTTATGCGTTCCCCACCATCTTGCTGGTGTGGATTTCATGACCTCATCCATTGCCAATAGCCTCTGTTGTGTTGGTACACTTGTCTCAAAATCTAACAAGAAGGTTTCTAAAGGGTTCAAGCCATCAAATGTGGGTAAGTTACTCACTTTTGTGCTGATCCAATGAACTTCTCTAGTTAATATAGCACATCTTCTGGTAGATACTTCATACATCTAGTTCTGCCATTTCTCCAACACTTCTTCTGAATCTGATGAACATGCATTGTCACTTCACCAGCTCAAATTCCCATCGGCTGTAAGGTTGATGTAATCCTTCTATCTGGTTGTCTGTTTGTAGATATTTTCTAGTTCATATGCATGGTCTTCTTCCCTTATAGGTTCTGTGTATCGAGGACCCTCATCTGGATCTAAAGGTGCAATGACCCAAAGGCCATCTCTTTCAAATGTCATACACCTCCTATTTAGATAAAAATATAGTAGAATTGTTGAAGGCCCAATCTATTCCTAACAATGCAGGGTAAGGGCAGTTGTCATCAACAATTTCAATTACCTCAAAATCTACAAAGGTTCTAACTCCGTCGATGTCCACATGGACATGTTCCAACTATCCAAATGGGCTGACAGCTTGCTGATTGGCCATGCGAAGCCTAATAGGGGAATATATCAACTTCGGTTTTCCCATTAGTGCCCAGGTTTTCTTCGTCATGACATTGACCTCCGACCCTAAGTCGAGGACCACATAGTCTATATCATACTCTCCTATCTGAGAATTCAAGTGTAATTCTTTATTTGTCCTTCTCTTCTTACCAATATGGTGTACTTACCTATTCATTAAGGGGTCTATCTTCCCTAACTCATACTGTTTAACCAAATTTTGTAGTTCTTGTATAGCTTTCCCATCTTTAAGCAGTGATATAAAAGTATATAAGAAACTGAAAAGTTTATTTACCTCTTTTCCCTCTCTGGGCGAGGCAGATTGATCAAATGCGTGAGGCATTCCATATTCTCTTATTTCTGGTTGTATTTTTGAAGAAGACCCTTGATCTTCTTTGAATTCTTGCCTTGATTCTTCAAAGATTTTCCTTTATTTCTTTGCATCAAAATCTTGAGTCCTCTCCGCATCTTTCCTGATACCTGAGTCTTCTGCGATCTTTCCTTGGGCCATTCTATCCTCTCCTATAGCAGTGCTTCCTCGAGTAATAACAACAACTCCAGGATCTACTCCACGAGATTCAACATATATTAGTTGTACTTTTGGGTTCTGCTGAGGTCCTCGTCTTTCCTGAAGCTTAGCTAGCAGCACGGGGCAGTCCTCAATGACATGCTCGAAGGAGTTGCAATAACTGCAAGTGGTACAAGGGTTCTGATAGTCCCTTGCTATATGTCCTAGATGCACGCAGTTATAGAAAATTATTTGTCCTCGACCTTGACCCATACCTCCTCCTCCTCCTTGTTCTCTGAATCCACTGCGAGGATTGAAGTTTCCTCTTCCCGAAGAGTTATACTGTGCATTGTTTCCTTCTTAGTGCACTTTGCCTTGGATCTTGTATATGTCTCTTGATATTTCATGCATGATATCATAAGATCTACAATCTCTGTCATCATAAGACTTACAGAATGTGCAATTCAAGTTTTTGGGTGTCTGGACGTATTTCTGCATGTAATAGCACTCACCAGGGGGATGCTGATTTCTTCATACTTCGCACCAGGGTAATGTGACTTGCTTCAATGGGCTCAGAGCTCCCGAAGCTAGATATTCATGAAATAGGGGACAGTTCTCCTTGTCATGGCCTTCTGATTTTCATCTGATACACCAAATGTCTTCCCTTTTGTCTTTTCCCTTGTCCCTTTTCATGTCCTCAACCTGCAAAGACAAACTAGTTAACTGACTCATGATTTGGCTCATACCAGAGCTGGATTCTCCCATGGGGGATGATTCAAGATTCATGATGATATCGAAGGCTTCTGATGCATTAGGGGGAATCTGATATGTGGTAAAAGAGAAGCAATGAACCATTCTTTGTTCTGCTCATCTGGGATCTTAAAATTCAATCGGCCTGTTAGGGTCTTGAATCTCTGATCAAACTCCCAAACAAGTTTGGCTACTTTCTGTTTGATCTCCTTCAACTCATTAATACATTGTGACTCTGACTTAGGTTTTTTAAACTCTACAATCAGTGCGTTCTTGATCTCCTTCAGTGGCTTAAGCTACGCAAGTCCTTGGACAAGCTTCAAGTACCAGCTCAATGTGTGATCCCTCAATGTAGTGCTATTTTTTTAACAGCTTCGTCGGTGATGTTTTTAATGTTCCATACAGCCTCACACATGAACTAGTGTTGACCAGGATATTTAGATCCATCTCCCCTAAATATAGGGATCCTTATCTCATCTTCCATGGAGTTGCCTAGGTTTCCTTTCTGAGTAGATGTTGAACTGCTAGTAATAGTACTCTGCAGACTCTGGTGCTTGAGAATATTCTGATTACTTAAAATTTCTGAAACAACAGGAGGATTGATATTACTTACTTCAGTGGTCTACATAGTTCCTGATGTTTTTGGCTCGTCCCGACGAAGTTCTTCAGCGACTTCTTCCTCTTCCCTAGTGGGTTCTGAGTGCTCTTCATCTGTTAGATCTGCCTCTTCTCCATTGTAGAAACCCTATTCTCCGTAGTTCTGCTTAAACAGGTTCTCAAGGTGAACCCCTCTGAATACTTTTCCACTGCGCGTATGTCCAGCTTCTGTGTCGCTGTCGCTATATGAATTTCTGAACATTATCCTTTTCAGATCCATCCAATCTACTATATCTTCAATATGTGGTTTTCATGCAAGAGCATATTGATTATTAACTTCATAAAATGAAAATATTTCCATCTGGGTCCTTTGAAAAAGTATTTCTCAGCTTGGCTATACGATTCCACTCTATCAACAAAAAATTCGGTGATATACCCTCCAATGGTACTATCAAACTAGTGATCGACGGCTCGGGATACAATGTTATCAACTCTCTTGACCTTCTGGATCAACACCGACATCCAAACAATAGGAGGTCTAGATATGATCTCAAATTGTGTATCAGCTAACCTAGCCAACCACTCATGTAGCTCCTGATGGATTCCTCCAAAGAAGATCTTGTGAATGTCGGTGAAAATGTATCTTTGTAGCCAATCTTCAGTACTCAGCTTAGGGTTCTTGTTTTGGGATTCCGTGAAGTCCCTCTCTTGATCCTCTATCCACGTTTGAATCTCTATCTTCGATGGGAACCACCTTGACATTCCCTCATGAAGATTCCTGTCCCAACAACAGAACCATTTGTTGGCACAGAGGAAGACCTGAGGTTCACTCGAAGAGCGCACCAACAAGCCCAAGCTACTGGCCCTTTCAGCAACACCTGTGAAGTAGATGCAGTCTCACCCGAAGCAACTATGAGGGGGTTGCAGGACAGAGATGTCTACAACTAGGGGAATATCAAGTGGATCTAGTAGAACAATGATACAATATGCACCTATCACTTATCAAGCTAGATCTATCCTCTGCAGTTATAGATATGATCTAACACAACAATGCAAACAACAAGATAATATCAACAGAGATCAAGAATCAATCACACATACACAATGCAAGATATACGTGGTTCACCATCTCTCTAGGGCTTTGTCCACAGAATTGTGCTTATGATTTATTAAGGTAAATCATACAGTTCTTGTCTGCGCTCTCAGCTAGCAGATCTTCTTTCTTCTCTCTCTTTCTCTCGCCTTTCCTGCACACCCAGCTGCAGGACTTGATCTTCGCACATAGATGAAGATCTTACAATACCATAAGGCTCTCTCTCTCAACTCTTCTCTCTCTCAATGTAGTAATCTCTCACACAACAATAGAACTAGATCGACAACAATATCATACCAATACTCAATGACCAACCCGACCCATGTCCTCTTGACCTTTATTTATACATTACAATCCCTCACCGACAGCCTTAGGTCGAAACCTAGGTTCCAAAACCCTAAATACCAAAACCCTAAATACCAAAACCCTAGGTGTCTAAAATCCTAGGTCAACTTGGACCACTTTTTCTGGTCTTCACCAACCTGTCTTTCCTTCCTTCTCACGCGGTGCTCCAAAGCATCCAATGGTGACTTTTTCCACTTTCTGAGTGGTCCTCGATCTATATTCCTTGCTGATTTATCATCCTCGATATCCTCATCCAACGTCTTGCTTCTCAGCACTTCGCTCCATCTTTTCTTCTCTTTTTCTCACTTCAACCCAGTGACAATCACTGTGTCTCCCGCGAAACTCGCTTTTTACCTTTTCTTCCTTGTTCTTCGCTTCCTTCCATAAGCAAGGGCCAACAACTGATGGGTGAACCTACAAGGAACCCATGCATTAATGTTGCATACAAATTGTACTATGATTGGGTCATGTGGTTGAGTTTAGCACATCAAAGCTATGTATCAACCTAAATTCTCGGCCAAACACTTCCGGGTTGGAATTATTATTATCTGGAAATTGTGTTCTTTAAAATTGATCGAGGGCTAAGATCAACATCCTACGATCATTGTGGAGATTTCATATGCACATAGGTTAAATTTGAGACCTATACCCACAATTTAAATTCAATATAGCATTGTTTTGATTTTGGGATCCGATCGTAGATCAGACAACCCATATTCATTGCAAAGACTGGAAGGAGAATTAAACCGCATTCTAGTTGAGGTTCTGCAATCCCTTGTAGCCATTATATATGGGGGAAGATGAATCTGCACCGTCGATTTGCAGGCAAGGGGTGTAGCCAAGATCATATCTCTTATACACAGGAGCTGAAAGGATAACACCAAAACGAATAGAGGTGAGGTCATAGCTCTCAGTCGCATGGAGAGAAGACGAAGTTCCTCCGGTCCAGTCAAGAAGATAGAGTTTATCACTCTGCGTTAGACTGTGGTCGTGAGGACTGGTTCTATGGGAATAAAGGTGCTCATAGTTAGCACATTGCAAGGAATTGCTTCGAGGAAATGCGTGCTCGCATAAAAGGACAGACAATGGATTTTCCATTGACGAAGGAGGACCTTCCAATATTTCTACTTACATTGTATAGGTGTTAGAGAAAATAAAAAGTGGGTGCCCATGACTTTTGGAACCTTGGTTACTAATGAAGGAAGAATGCCTCAATGCATTCAAGGGAAACAATTAGTTTCATGTGCGCTGATTTGGAATCATGAATTGGATGTAGCCGGTGTTATCACATATGTTGGTAAGGGGGTGTTTTTTCCTTCAAAAGTGGTCACCATGAAAAAAATGGCAGGAAGCAGGCTAAAAACCACTTATCCTATGTTTCGTGATTGAGCGCGTTCTACTAAGGAGTGCGTATATCTAGGTGGCTGAGATTTGCGTGCTCATATCTATGGTGTAGGTTCCATTCCAAACCCCCCTCACCATTCTGTCTTTAATGGGGGTGGTCCAATATGGGTGGTTTTGAATGCGAGGCCCCTGCTATTGTGGTTCCCCCTTGTGATGTCGAACCCCCCCCACCTAAAACCTCTTACCACCTACCCCCCCTCTGATATTATTATTACCGCCCTCACCTCCCGCTAACATTTGTCTTCCACTCTACCTCTCTCCTCTTCCTATCACATCTCCCTCTCCCCTCCCACCTTCCAAAACTGCACACCTATCTTCCACTCAACTCCTTCTTGGCCCATATCCTTCCCCTTTCCCTGCTCCACGCCACTTCCACCTGTGTCTTGTCCCCACTCCTTGATCTGATGCATTGCAACCTCCTCGTCACCTTCTCATGACACATCACCTCATCATCCGATGTCCCATCCTCCGTGTCTCCTCCACCTGGCTCTTACACCTCAAATCCCACGAGTTCTTTCGCCCGCATTTGTCCAACCACTTTTCCTCTACCACATCCATCCACATGGTCTCTCTTTATCTCATCTCCACACCTAGTATGTCAAACTACCCCTACTTGGTCACCGTCCATTCATCGCTTCATGCCAAAGTGATCCAGTCATCACGTCGGCCCCCACGTCTGCCCAATAGTCTTACCATGAATTATTTAAGCAGATCCAGATGGTAGAACGGGAATGCCTCCACGTATTACATATGCAAAGTTGATTGGAGCCTTACCTGATCCCAATGAAGTAGTTGGTGGTGGTTGGAAATCGTTTCCATCATAAATGGAAAGTCCAAAAAAGGACTGGAAGCTTGTCAACTGATTTACAGGTCCTCTCAGGAACACGATTGCATCTAGCAGAGTTCATGTTGTTGTAGGAAAATCTCCCTGCGGACAGGTAGACCTCCTCTTAAGAGATAGACCCTTAACTCTAAGACAGAAGGTGCTTAACATGGACACTGACTTCCTTTTAGATCTAATCAAGCTGATGAATAAAAGAGAAGGAGGAAAGCATGTACCTTATGAATGTCATTTGTCCCTGCAAGGTCCAGGATGTGCTTCGATCTTGAGCTTCTTGGTAGATCCTGCAAGACAAACAAAAGTACAAACAACTTCCTACTCTACTGAGATTAGCTAAAACATAGATCCATCTACTGTAGACAAACTTATATGGAACAAGTGCAAGTTGGAAAGAAATAGGCCAAGCATTGATTATATTGACGAGAACAAAGTGTTACTTATAGCCATGGATGTAGTGTAGCAGCTTCACCAAGCTCTCATTGTCCTAACCCTTGCTTAAACTATCCACACACAAAATGCTAATGCTCCAAATGACATCTTCCTCATGAGATCATAAGTTAGATGCTTCACAATTCTTTCCATATCCTTTCAATACCACTCATGAGATCATAAGTTTGGTATAATTCTCAATCTCCATTTCCCCTCCTCCATGGAAATCCCTCATTATATAAGATTTGGAGACTTAACCACCATGGAGAGAATCTCTCATCAGATCCACTAATAAAGGGATCTCTAAGATATTTAGGGAGAAAATATCTCTTAAGGATTTTTGGGAGGAAATATCTCTCAAGGATTTTAAGGAGGAAATATTTCAACCATCCATGAGATCCTCCACCTTCCCTAAAAAATAGGAAACCAAATGTGAGGTAGATTCTCACACTTAATTACTTTCGTTTTCATGAATATTAATAATAATTCATGTGCACTTGATTCTCACACTTAATCAATTTCTTTTCCATGAATATTAATAATAATACATGTGTACTTGGTATTTTGGCCTTTATGTAATATATCCCTCCTCCACATTGACTAAGGATTGTGACATAGGTTATTCCATGGTGTCAAGGTGTATGAAACACTTATATGACACTTTACAACACTTAGGGTGAGGTACCTAGGTGTGCAAATTTCATGTGTAACAGAATGCCCCCTAAAGTGTGAGGTCAGAAGAGAGAATGATGGCCGAAACACTTTACAAATATTTAAAGAAAGGGTGTGGACTCGGAGAACCTAGTAGAAGCTGCAAACGAACATCCAACAAATATTATGACATGTTTCAAACCCAAGGCATGCATACTTATGCTTGGGTGATAAAGACTTGCAAGATATGTCCGCCATAAAATACACTGCAGATCCATAATTATATTGATAAAAGGTATAGCCACAGAGGATACAGTGTGGATCTATACTCCTATGACCTAAATTGATCATAGCCACAAAGAATACACAGTGGATCTATGAGATGACAAGACATAGCCACGACCAATACAAAGTGGATCTATGTGACAGTATATGTGTCATTTTCAAGAGAAACTCCGTCGCAACCTGTGCAAAGTACATATCAGAGTGATCAATCAACCTAGGGTATTCTTACTGATCCCGATGTAGTATAAATCTAACCATGTAAATAGATGTCCTGATGTTGAACATGGCAGAAACCACTTGATTACCAGTCAATGATGTAAACTGTTAACAAGCGCAAGGGAAATCACCATTGATGTCAATGATTCCCAAGGTACTTTAGTACATTCCAACGAATGTGAATGGATGAGCTGAAGTCAAACATCTATGGAATGATCTGATCAGAGTTCAATGATGTAAAGCCACTCTCGAATGTGAGGAGGCCTGCCATTGAGGCATGCAGGTCCCAAAGTACTAACTGGTTTCTAAGTCTAGTTCCTGGATAATTTGTTGAAGTTGACAAGAATAGACTCATCGAAGGAGGGCCTTGATGTATCCCCCATCAACAACATGAAACGGACACAGAGATGTAATTGGTAGATCAAATGAACATGGACTGACATGGGTATTGAGACAAGATATTTGTGATGGCTGACTCTCGAGGCGGATACTTCCCTTGAACACTCAGGCACAATAGCAGAAACATGACATGGACCAAAACACGATGATGTAGTGGATACTGTGACTTTCGTCGGGTGACCCAAAGGAGTAAGAAAAAATCAGAGGATTGGTTCAATGCAGAGGTTCAGCAAATTAATATGTGCACAAAGACAAAGTGCCATGTTCAAGGGCGACTCTAAGAGTTACTGGAAATGTTCTCAAAAACTGCTTGGCTTGCTTCCTTCAATTTTTTCCCCCATCCAGATAGACGAGTACCTCTTTTTAATTTAATGAGCTCGAGGAGGGTAACACATGCTCGATATAACTCACCTTCAGTAAGTTCCTCTTCCTTTGTTTAACAAAATGAAAGAATTAAGGGTTTGGTCCCATATGGGCCCTTCAATGTATTGTTTAATGAGTCCAAAGATAGAAAACTCAAAGGTTTTTCATGATTATAGAGTTTGGAAAAACACTTTAAAGAGAACTCTCTCAGTTCCTTTTTCATAAAGTAGTCCGATGAGACCGAAAAAGAGATAAACTATCGGTCAATAGACATTTTCTTCAAATACTTTAATGAGCGTGAAGAGAACAAGGTTGCTCAACAATCTTTTCATGTTTAGAGAGTCTGAAAAGAACTTAAAGACGACTCCATTGTTGTCCTTTTTCGTATTGTTAGTCTTGCGAGGATGAAAAAGAGATAAATTATCACTCGAAATATGCCCTTTCAAACCTTTTAATGAGTGGGAAAGGAAGCAAGATCACTTGGAAATCTTTTCATGTTTAGAGAGTTTGAAAAGAGCTTAAAGACGACTTTAGGGGGTTCCTTTTTTGTGTATCCATACAGGTCCAAAAAAGAGATAAAAGTCTACCTGGATGCATTCTCATGTATTTACGAGCATGAGAAAGAACAAAGACTAAGATTGGTATGCCCCTAGCTTGAAAGATAGTGGATTAACTCCATAATGATCATCAAAGGCTGGAGACATGAACTCCAAGCTTCAATTCATTCATGAACTTTGAGGTTGTCACCAATTTCTCTACTAGGTGAGAAAAAGAAGAAGGGTGGATGAAAAGAAGGTTCAAGAGAGGTGACGATTTCATTTTTTAACGAGCTTGACATAGGAAAAGAACTATGCTCAGGGTTCCGGGTTCGATCCCCAGATTGTCGTTTCATTTTTTAACGAGCTTGCTACAGAGAGGAAAACTATGCTCGTGAACTCTGTTTCATTTTTTAACAAGCTTGCTACAGAGAGGAAAAACTATGCTCATGGACTCCACTTGATCATGGCTTCCAAGAGAAGAACACTTGGGAAGGATACCATGTCAAGGGACAAAACTTGGTCATGGATTCCAAGAGATCTTCGCTGGATGGAAGATAATCACTCTGGAAGGAACACATGTCGAGGATCACGACAGGGGTAAGGAGATCAGGCTCCAACATCCCTACCAAATATATCACCATGTCGACTATCGGATGCAAATCATCGGAAATCGAAGGCATGTGAAACGATAGAAAATCGACATCAGGAGGGGAGATAAACTGTATATCTACCAAAATTTCTTCACAGAGGGGAAGAAAAGAGGATCGATGATGGTTATCATCCTGAGGTAGCTCATCAATGCTCAACATTTCCGTGATAGATGCATCCGAGGGAAAAATTGGGGAAATGTAATTGATCGTAGATGACAAGGAATTCAACCATGATTGCATTGAGGAACCATCAGGTGCCAATAGATGTTAGTCATCTGACAAGGGAGAAGCATATTGGAAAGAAATGTATGATGTTTTGGCTGGACTAAGTGGCACGGTGTCACCAAGTGCATTGAATTCCAATGGACTAGGTACAATCCAAGGGTTAGAGGATTCCAAATATTAATAAGCTGCGATCGAAATCATATCGACAGTGGCAATATGATGTGTAGTCGATGGAAGTGGTGTAGGGAAGATACCCATGAGGCTAGAATATTTCAGTAAGCCAACACCAACACTTTCATACGTGATCTTGTGGTCTCCCAAGAAAGGAATATTGTTGGTATTGGGAGAATGAGCATCGGTCATGCATAAATCCAACTGATCAACTGTGACAATTTTTCCTTGATGAGGAAATTGTACACATCGAAAGACCAATGAGGCAATGACAGTCATAGCATAAAACAAACTTTGTCCAAGTAACAAGTTGTAATCGAGGGGAGCATCGACCACCTCGACATCAACAGTAACAGTTTTTCCACCCAATTGGATGGGTAGGGACTGTAAAATCCCATGGGGATGAAAACCCCAGCCATTGAAGGCACGTAACATCATTGGGGATTTGTTAAGGGCAGGTGATTTTAAACCTTTCCAACACACCAAATACATGACACAAGTCAAGGCTCCCTCATCTAGAATAGTTCGGTGTATTTGTTGATTGTGAACAACAACATCAACTTGGAAAGAAAGCTGGTGGGAGAGTCGAGATGCATAATTGTCCAGGTTAAACATGATATGGTTGGACGACTCAGGATCAACAATGCCAATAGTGGCCAAGAGTGTTCTACATTGACCGGGGTAGTGTTGTAGAACTTCTAACGTAGACATAACACACGATGCTTGAGCCAAATATTCAACAATGTTGTAGTTCTGGGTGGCATGTGAACTAGGATTAAAGGTAGCTTTACGTATAGTGCTCTTAGGAGGGCATAAGATAGAGTCAAACACAGGTTTCTCAATCTGAAGTGGTTCATATGGAGGAATAATCGATGGGAGACTAATGGAGGACGGTGATGGATCCGGTAAAGTACCGGTACCATTAGCGTATTTTCCTTTGTCAGGGTTACCTAGTGTGTCATATGTCTTAGAGAGAGTGGTAAAATTAATCCCATTAAACATATAAACATGTGCACTCGACGAGGCCTCATCATTAGGATGGCTAGAACTGCCCCCAGGAGAGGGTGTTTGAGCAACCATGGATTGCTGCTGTGGAAAAGGATGAGTAAGCACAACGGGTTGTGACTTTCCTTGGAAAATTTTGGCCACTTCATTGCGAAGTGGACAGTCTCGAGTGTAGTGATCATCACCACAAATGATACACAGGAATTTAAGTTTCCATTGTGGTTGCTTTTCGGTAGCAGGTGTTTGAGTTTGATTTTTTGGTTGTTCATTGTTATTTTTTGATTTATTCTTTGTCTTCTTCTTACCTCTGGATTTTTTTGAAGGGGCAGATTGAACTACATTCACCTCAAAAATCTGAGTTTGGGGGGAGGTAGAGGAGAGTGCGAGTGATTGGGAAGTAGATTGAGTGTTGACAGAACCGATAATGCCATCCGCATGAGATGAGGATGACGGCTTAGATGGATCGGTATTAGCCCGAGTAGCATTTGGAAGCAAATCATACAAAGTACCCAATTGTGAATAAACCAAATCTAAGTTCTGAGCCCGAGCGATGGCTTGTTCCTCTATGACTGCACCACCCATAGCGACATCGCAAGCGATCGGGGGTAAAAGTGATTTAGTAAACCATTCCACCAATAATATGTCAGGAATGATTACCTTGATCATCCTTCATCGTCACCTCCACTCATGAATATGGTCAGAGATATGCACAGAGTCAGTTTGACGAAGGGAGGTCAAGAGTTCAGTACCCGTCTCATAGTGTATAGGTAGTTGAAAGTGCATGAGGAAAGACATGGCAAGGGAATTGAAATTATGAAAAGAAGAACGTGGTAGTTCAATATACCACTTTGCTTCCAAGCCTGTAAGTGTTCACTGGAAAAGATGCACATGTACAGAATCATCCATGAGGGAGTTTGATGAACACCACAAATGGAAATTCATCACATGGTTGTTTGGATCTTCGCTAGATTTTTCGTCAAATTTTAGAATATCAGAAGGAAGTTTAGCTGGAATGACTGGCCAAACCGGTGAATGAAAAATAGGATCATTAGTTAACCGAGACAAGTCTAGAAGATCCAGAGTCGTAAGGAAAGGTAATTGTCGGTTAATCTATGGATGATACTGGAGCGACATAGGAACACCAGTAGGACCAGAAACTGGGTTAGGTGGATAGTTGTAACTAGTAGGTCCTCCTACATATGGTTGTTGCTGGCCAGGATAAGCAAGATTCGATGAAGGATGAGAAACATTTGCATAACCTGATGGGTTCTGAGCATTATAGGCTGGGTGATTTTCTTTCCCATGAGGAGGATAAACATTTGTCCCTTGAGGATGGTAAGGAGTAGATATCAGAGGTGGATACACATTAGACCCATGAGGAGGATAAGACTGTGGTCCTGGAGAACTCCAGGTGGTGTTTGGTATGCCGCCCGGGTAAGGTTGTTCATAAGATGTTCCAGAAGGAACAGGATTTGATACTCCTCCTAGTGGGTTAGGATACGAGTGCCCCCCAACATGGGGTTGAATAAAAGTGCCTCCTGAAGATACTCCCCGGGATTGTGAAGGGTTTCCATCAAATGAAGGTTTCCCCCCTGCCAGCGGTGGATTAACGACCGAGGTATGACTGGCAAACGAAGGGTGCCCTCCAGGAGAAGCATGAAAAGGGGGCTACCCCCCAGGAGGGGTAGGCCCACCATAGAATGGTAGTTCTCCAGGAGGGAAAGGTTCGTTAGATGGTGGTTTCCCTCCAGCCGGTTGTGTTTGGCTAGCAGGAGTCTGCATTCTCAACTGAAAAGATGTCCCAACAGGATTGTGTGGAACATGTGGATATGTAGAGTAAAAGATCATAGAAACAGGGGTAGGTATTGAAGTTCTTAGGAGATGAGAAGAGGGGATGAGTCTAGCAGTGGGATGGACTTGTGTTGATGTAACAGTAGAGTTAATGACCTGATCGACTAGGTGATTCATGGTTTGACTGGATGGTCCTGTTTCACTAGGAGGGTCATGAGGATGAAAGGGTTTTCGAAAGGATTTGAAATGTTCATAGAGATTGCGTCCCGATGAAGTCCTCCATACAGAATGAGTAGGACTGGGATTGGTATCTACTGTGGTGCTAGGATGAACAAGAGTCCTATACTCATCAACAAATATTGGTTCTGTGGATCCCATATATGTTTCGGTAAAATTTCTCTTTGGTAATCGTGGGACCTCTTCGTCTATGACGTTCCCAAGGGAGTCAAAACAAAGAAAAATTGGTTCGAGAGGGGTTATCGACATAGATGTAGTGTGAGGAGTGGGATTTTCAACCATAACCAAAGCGCCTTTTGAGTTATCTAACGGAGGAGCAATAACACTTCCAACGTCAGATTGATTTTCTACCTCTCTACGGTAGTTGTCTTCTGGAGGGTTAGGAGGTAAGGGTTGATATCCTTCCAGAGGCAGCCCTTGCATCCTACATGATCGGTGAAGACCTTTATCGTCTAGAGGCTCAATTTTGGAGAATAACAGAACACACTAAAAGACTAGGGCCAACTAACAAAAAGAAACAACATACGCTAATAAAATCTAGGAATCAACCAAGCAAACAAAACTTCTCTCAATGGTTGTCCTAGTTGGTGATGAAATCCAACGTCGTGCGATCAAGTCGAGAAGGGGCTAGGATATGGTGGAATAGCTACAATGGCGACCTACTTAACGAACTTTCAACTTGGTGCAAGATTCCACACAGTAATTGTGGCTTTACCCTCCAAGGAGTCTGAGTGAGTTTGACCAATGTATATTCCAGGTGCAATGGGACTTCCCTTCACCGTCACCTTATGTAAGTACCTAAAGATTATGACAACTAAAGACACCAATTCGCAGTGAGTCCCTGGGTGGGTATTGTAAATTCTAACCTTGTACAATATCTACTGCAAACTGATATTCAGAAAAGAACAGAAAAGATACAATGACAAACACAAACATTACAGAAAGATTTTTCACCTGGAAACCCAAACCGGGAAAAACCAGCATATATTATATTCATACATTGTTTTACATTGTTTACAATACAATATACATATAGGATCCAGTGGCATCCAAAACCCTAACCCAATGACCTGGATTAGTCCAAAACCCTAATTCCTTAACCGGAAATAGAAAACCATCGGCAAAAAACCATGTGCCGAA
>ML804964.1:250656-267633 GCA_009831015.1 Picea engelmannii | reverse complement strand
GTGTTCCAGCATTCGTGTTCCAGCATTCGTGTTCCAGCATTCGTGTTCCAGCAGTCGTGTTCTAGCAGTCATGTTCCAGCAGTCGTGTTCCAGCATTCATGTTCCAGCAGTCGTGTTCCAGCAGTTGTGTTCCAGCATTCGTGTTCCAGCAATCGTGTTCCAGCATTCGTGTTCCAGCATTCATGTTCCAGCATTCGTGTTCCAGCATTCGTGTTCCAGCAGTCGTGTTCCAGCATTCGTGTGCGTGTTGACATCCTTGACTGCTCCATAACCGATTGCCATCAATGAAAACCTTAACCATCTGCGTCAGTCTTCTGTTATAGCCATATCTCCAACAAAAATATTTGGTAAAAACTTCATATGTCATCAAACTTCACATTGCAAATCTATACATATATACATGTATAATGGTGTTGGGCCTATATGGGGAAAGGTGATATGTTGACTTTAAAGGGTTTGAAGTCACTATGCATATTACATATGGTATGATATATATGAACTAAACATTGATATTGTTGGACACATTTTTGCTTTACTTTGGCACTTGAGTTGAGGCATATGTATTGTTTATGTTGGTAATCCACATCAAATTTGGTTTAGTTAAGATGTGAAAGTTTTGGACTGTCATTTAAGTCGACAACTAATATGGAAACAATGTGATGGAAATGACATGTGACTCCTTGGGCATTTGAAAACCCTTTGAGCTATGATTTGTTAATGGAATAAGTTGGAATCTGAGGTGGATTAAAAATTTATTGCGGTGTTAATATTGAAGAATGTGATGTCTCATGCATTCAATGCATAGGACATAGGCATTCAATCACTGAGGTATACCACCTTTGCACTAGGGTTTGGGCATTTCATTTTGGTTATGATCTATTAAAAGTGTTTTGAGTATCATTCCTATTTCGAGAGCTCGACCGTGGTGGTTTTGGTAACTATGGCACTGCTTTTTCAGAGGTATTTGAAGAACTAAGAAGAGATGATCTTTTTTAGTCGGGGTAGCAATAGGGGTAACAAATATAATAGAGGAAACATAGAAAAATAGAATAGAGGGTGACAAGATGGCTAGCCTAGGGGCAGAAATAAGAGATTTATATTCTCTTTTCACTTTGATGTTGGTTATGAGGAATTTAATCAACTCCTCCAAACTGGTATTATAAAACTTGCAGGATAAGGATATTTTAATCCCCCTCCACCACTCGTCATACCTCCATTACGACCTCATCCTATCAGTTTTGATGTACCTGTACAACCACATGTGTCCTTACAACCAGATTTTCCAGTCAATGATGGTTGGAATGAAATTTTTCATGATCCCCAACCACATCACCATGGATGGCCCACTGTATCTCTGCCACTACCTCCACCTCCTCCCAAAAAACCTCTTCAACCTGCTATTTATATGGATTTTCATGCACTATCTACTCAACAACTCAATAAAATAAAAATTAGCTCAGGAACTTGAACCTTGCAAAGGGAAGCAAGTTTCCATGTCACATAGTTCTGATTCATCTTACCACTTTGTTGCTTCACATTGCTAGAAAATGAGGAACACTTCCATGCTAAACCTAGCATAAGAGAGGAAGAAATATATAATAAATAAAGTAAATGACATGACAAGCACATAGTACACAGAGATTTTACCTTGGAAAACCAAACTGGGAAAACCGACATTCCTTGAGTGTTCTTCTCTCTTGTTGTCTTATTCATTTAGAATAAAAGGTTACATGTCTAACCTTGGTCCACACCTAATACACAAGCGACATTATACCCTCTTTCTTTACAAAATAACAACTCTATAGCCAAATCGATTTACATCTACATGGCCAACAACCTCTACGATTATTGATTCATTGATCAACTTTTACAACATTACAACGCACCTTTATATGATTTACAGTAATAAAAACCATAAAGAAAAAGTGCCAAAAAATGATTAAAGTTAAATGCAGATCATTGGCTACAAATCCCGCGAATCTCAGGATTCTCTTACAATCGACTACCAAGTCAGATTACCAATCGAATACCAGTCGACCTTCATTCATTCTTCAGTCGGTTTCCACATGCCCACTTGTTGACCTCTTGTTGGTTGACCTCTTCGAATTTACTCGGTCGAGCACCTCTAACTTAGAATTTCTTTTGATGTCTTCAACTTCTTCTTTACTTGGTCAAACCACCTCGACCTTCAACTTGTTGTCTATTACGTTCGACCTCAATTGACATTCAATCCACATCAACTAGAATTTTACTGCAAAGAATATAACAACCCAACATTCTCCCACTTGTTGTTTTCTTACCTTTGAACTCTCATTCATAGACCTAGGGAAACAATTCCCATTTCCTCTCTGCACCAAGAGAACTTCACAACACTCAAAGAATTGGTTAAAGAGTCTGCTATGTTTTCCAACATGTCTACTTTCTCCAGAAGCACCTTGTTTCTTTCCACCATTTCTCTCACAAAATGGTATTGCACATCAATGTTCTTAGTCTTAGAATGATAAGTAGGGTTATTTTCCATAAATATTTTGCTTTGACTGTAGCAACTTATCTTTATAGCTCTCTACTCAAACCTAATTCCTGAACAAAACCTTTGTAGGCAGAATGATTTTTTGCTTCCATGAGTGGTTGCCATGTATTCAAATTCTATTGTAGACAGGGCTATGACCGCTTGTCACTTACTCATCCAGTTGATTTCTCCACCAAAATTTTTGAACACATATCCAATAGTCAATATCCGTCGATCTATATCTACAACCCAATTGATGTAAAAAAATCCATGTACATTCAATTCATTCTCACCTCCAGGTTTTCCTTGGTTGCATATAGCATAATACTTTGTGCCACAAAAATACCCGAATACTCTCTTGACAGTTGTCCAGTGTTCCTTCCTAGGTGTTGACATGTATCTGCTCAACACTCCCACTGCATGGAAAATGTTTGGTCGAGTACAAAACATCACATGCATTAGACTACCAACAACAATTGCATAGGGAACACATGCCATGTACTATATCTCCTCATGTGTCCTTGGAAACTGTTCAACAGTTAGCCTTTCTCCCATAGGAATTGGCACCTTCATAGGTTTGCAATTCTACATGTTGAAACGTTTCAAAAATGTTACAATATACTTTGTCTAGTTCAACCAGAGATTTCTAGCTGCTCGATCTCTTTTGATATCGATTCCCAGAATGAAGTTCGTTGCACCGAGATACTTCATGTCGAACTTGGAGGATAACTACTTCTTCACCTCCTTTATTGCATCCATGTTGTTTCCAATCAACAACAGGTCATCGACATACAATGCTACATATATGAAACACCCATCTTCTTCTTTGGACATATGCGGTGATCAACTTTTCTTCTCACAAACCCCATACTAAGGATGTATGTGTCAAAATTTTGTTACCACATCCTTGGTGATTTCTTTAGAACATAAAGGGATCTTTTCATTTTTCACACCAAATATTTCTTTCCCTTCACTACAACTACTTCAGGCTGTTTAATGTATATTCTTCTTCTAGGTCCCCATGTGGGAGCGTTGTATTTACATCCATATGTTATATTTCTAGATCAAATGTTGTAGCCAAAGACAATGGTACTCTAATGGAAGTTAATATTGCAACAGGGGAAAAAATCTCACCGAAGTCAACTCCTTTGACTTGGGAATATCCTTTCGCTACCAGTCGAGCTTTGAATTTCCCGACTTGACCTATTGCATTCATCTTCTTCTTGAATACCCATTTTCTACAGAAATGATTTCTTCCACTAGCTAATTTGACTAAGTACCATGTATCATTCTTGTGCAAGGATTCCATCTCTTCGACCATGGCATCCTTCTAGAGTTTTCCCTCTGTTGAGTCGACTGCCTCCGCAAATGACTTGGGCTCATCGTCGGTATAAGTTAACACAAATGTGGAATGGAAGTCAGGTAGAATATACATTTTGAATGTTTTTCTTATTCGTTATGACCTCCTTACAACCTAGGTGAGTTTTTCCACCTCTTCTTATGATTCAGTCGACTCATCTGAATCATATTATTTGTTCCTCAGTTCAAACCACACCTTCTTTGGATTATTCTCTGTCTTAACAATTTCTTCTGGATAAAACTTACTTCCGAATTATTTGAAGACCACATATCGACTGTACACTGTTTTCCTTGATTCAAGATCCCAAAGCTTATATCCTTTCATTCCTTCTTTGTATCCAATGAAAATACACTCGACTACCTTCTTGTCCATCTTGCTCCTCTTTTCCTTGGGAACATGCACAAATTCATAACAACCAAATACTTTGAGATATGAAACTGAAGGATTCTTACCAAACCATACCTCATGTGGAGTTGTGTCAACTAGCACTGATGATGGAGACATATCCACCAGATATTTTTCAATGTCGACTGCCTCCGCCCATAATTCTTGTGCGATCCCAACACCACTGAGCACTCTCCTTTCATTGTCCATCAATTTTTTGTTCATTCTCTCAACAACTCCATTTTTTTGTGGGGTATATGGTGTGGTATTTTGGCGTGCTATGACACACTTCTTGCAGAACCGATCAAATTATTTTCCATAGAATTCACCACCATTGTCATTCCTCAACACCTTAATATTCTTATCTTTCTAGTTTTCTACAAGATATTTAAACTCTTTAAATTTCTTTAAAACCTATGATTTCTTCCTCAAGAAATATATCCATGTCTTCCTAGAAAAATCATCTATGAAGGAGACATAATACATGGATCCACCAAGTGAAGGCACTGAAAAAGGGCCAAACACATCACTGTGAACCAACTCTAAAATTTCATTTTCCCTTGTCACTCCAGATGGGAGCCTCACCCGAATTTGTTTTCCATATATACAATGTTCACAAATATCAATTTCTAAATTACGTTCAGGAAAATCTTCTACCATACCTTTGTTATGCATAGCTCAAAGTCCTTTTTCTCCAATGTGTCCCATCCTCTCGTGCCATAGCATGGTCGGGTCAAATTTTTGATGACTTATCGAGTCGGTTTGAATTGATTCAGCCTGAGTTGATTCAAATCAACTTCATGAACATCGATGTTGTTTCATCCAATCGAGTGGACACTCCTGTTGACGGGCAAAAATAACCGCTTGTCAACTGGAAGAGTGAGTCTGGTCCAGGGTTGTCTAATTAACCCAAGCCGTTTGGATTGACTCACCCTGACGGGTTTAATGGCTCCGTTGGCCAATCTAAAGTCCTAAGGGAAGCGAAAAAACAACCAAAAGAAATGTAATAACTCACTAAATAATAATCATTGAAATATATATATATATATATATATATATATATATATATATATATATATATATATATATATATATATATATATACAATTTATCTAAGTAATGTTTATATAATAGTTATATTTATCACATATACAATATATGCAAATCAATATTTTTAATCTAAGCTCATAAAAATCGAATGTAAATTGGTTCTTTTAACAACAGTAATAAAGTAAGTGAAAATACTATTTATTTTTTATTTGTTTTCTTGTATGTATACATTCATAAAATCAAATATTAAACTACTTAATTAAACAAAAAGATATAGATAGTGGAAAACATTCTATATGTAAAAACTTCTATAATAAGCAAGCAAACGAAATAAAATAATAAACTAACCTATTGATGCATACAACGTCTGTACAATAGAGAATATCCAGCCACCTTTATCCGAGAAGTAAACCTGCAATGAATCTTAAGATTGCTCTGAATAAATGCGAAACAATATGCTGGAGATTGAGTTTTGATAATAGAACATATAATGGACACAGTCACAGTGATCTTATGATTTACAAGTAACTACAATGAGATAAGCCTCGCTATAAGAAATTATATTTAAACATTCAACGGAAAATTAGAGATAAATCTCATAATTTAAATTGAATCGATGATCACCCTGTATTATATCTGAAACATGAGATATGGATAGCATGTAATAGTGGATTATTTCAACTCACAATAAATCATGAAGACAAAATCTTTCACCATCTATTATCACATCGAAATAAATAGAACTTAAACTAAAACATAATACACAAAAGCTAAAGCTATAACATGCATTCTGTTCCATTCAAGTATGTATGTAATTGTCCATACTCTAGCCTCAGGCCGAGATGAGGAACTGTTTACAGAATGATAGGTTTATAAAGGCCTCAGGAAAGATAACTGTTTTTGTTCCTGAGATCAAATTTGTTTCAAAAATAAAGGGGGATGCAACCACCCTGATCCTATTAAATCCTAAAAAACTAACAATAGTGCATTTCTGTTCACTCAAAATACATCATAGATATGACTGGAAGGTCTCAAGAGTGCCTCAAATCAATTTTGAAATCATGGATCCCTGAATATCCTGAAAGAAAAGGAAAATAGAAAGATTTCAGATACATTTTGTCATTAATTTATATAATTCGAATTGATATAACTGGCTACAGAATCTTGTGATTCTGTAGCTAGTTATAATAGTAAATGAAATCTCAGTTTATTTAATGAATAAAACAAAACTAATTTAATAATGAAATATAGCTTATCCAACAAACCAAATAATCTAACTTAAGAATGAAAACAAACATGCTATTAATCTAAGAGATCATACCTGTAACTATGCAATCAAATCGTATCATGAAACTTTGGAGTTTACAATGGCTGTAGCATCCTCGACGTTTTTAAATATCACATGACCTGTGGTTTTAATACATTTTTCTTTCTCCTGGAGGACAGATTCAACCCTGTGGTTTTCGTTTGTTAAAACATTGGTCTTCTCTTTTAAAACCTTAACCCGTAACTGTAAAAATGGGATATCCGTATAATATCTTTCAATCCACGATAAACATACCTCACACTATGACTATATGGTGTTTGCATTAAAACAAACAAGATTGTGGACCGAAGAGCCCTCCAAACGAATAGTAGATTCATTACAAATCTTGACACTAGGAAACTCTGGATTGTCTTTCAAACAAGGAGGCAAATTATCGACAAAGTTTTAGGGTCAGTCAGGGTGTGGCCCGAATGACAAAGGGTCTTCCTCTGCAAGGAATTTGTCAATTTCCGAGTCTGATATTTCGTTAACCTCAATCATGTTGATCGTGTTGGCATGAGAATCTGTCTTATTACGAAGACTCCGTGAAATTAGCCTGCCATCTCTTTTGTTTTTAAAATTGATATCAACACTTCTCTTACATCTCTTTCCTGTAGGTTTCTTTAAGTTTTTAACAAAGTCCGTTGGAGGTGTAATCTACTGACAGGCCTATTGAATTACCTTGGGATCGATCAAGGGTTCGTTGTTAAGGGAAGAGACACAAGTCTGGGAAGGTGAGAGAGATGTTGTTGGGTGGACAAGGGTTTCCTCAACAATGAGTTTATCTACTTCTCCCAATTCAGGGTTACTATAACCATTTCGGATTATAAACGAATCCCAACTATCATCCTGTGACTCTAATTGATGTATGAGTGGGATTTTAACTAGGCCGTGATGAAAAAGGCTAGAGTTTGACCTCTGTTTATTATATCTTTTCCCCATTTTATAAAGACTCTTGAGTAAGTAATACAACATATTCAAAGGGAAACCCATAAAACTCATAAGCGGGCATAAATGATACAAAAATACAAGCCCGAAACGCCCCTCATAGGTAACAAATTGCTTTACTACAGTGAGAAAATCATGCCACCGAGCTTTTAGGAGTGAAATTGGCATACCTCTATCACAACTTGTTATTTTTTTAGATGTAAACAGCAGGGTCCAAGGGACTTCCTCCATTTTTGTGTTTTTAAACCATTTTTGACCGCTTGCTAGTAACCCTGTGGCTTGACTCAAGAACTCCTCAGTAACCTCTAGTTGCACATCACCAACTTTCACTCTACAACCATCAAAGGATAAGACGAATTCTTGGGCAACCTGTAGATTAAAACCTTGAAACTTCCTGATGAAAACATGCCAGCCATTTCTTTCCAAATCTTCTCTAGCATCATTGTATGAGAGCAAGGTTTGGATACCGTTTGGTTCAATTCTCACGATAGGAGCCATACTGGACGGGAGGGTAATCAAACAAACACAACACAAACACAGCATACAGGTAGGGTTTGTGAAAACAAAACAGAGCCATAACCCCGAGCCCAACAATGAACGTTGTAAAGATTCATATGATGGGATAGTCATTTAATTAAAACGCATGTGAAGAGGTTTGGAAAACCTGAGGCCATCCCAAGAGATAATGGCAGTTTTCAAGTCGTATGCCACCTTTGCATTTTGTACGAGCTAGAACCAAAACATTAAAATGAAGATGAGTGTGCGCATCATGAGTTTAATTGCAAAGTTTGGGTAAATCAAAAATCGAAAAATCAAGAGTTTTGTAAAAGAAATGTAATCAAAGATCAAACCAAAACCATACAAAAAATCAAATGGTGGGGGTGTTTTGTTCATAAAACCATCAACTTCTTAAGCATGCTTAGAATTGAAAGGATCAAAAACAAAGAGGGTAATATCTTCATGGCAAGGAATCAAAACTCCATAATAAATTATATAAACAATTTGCCTTTAATGAAATTTTAAAACATAATGGTAATTGCAGTCGTAAGTTTTCATGCTTTCAGTCATGAAAACGAAGCATGAATAGACAATAGGTAAAAAGCGACAACTTGCAATTGTCATTTCGAAACTACTCATGAAGAGTAATAAAATTTCATGACCCTGTGTAGGCAGCTATGTAGATTATTTAATTGATATAATAAAAATAACAATTATATTATTGTTGCCAACAACTCCCTAGAAACTTGTATAGGGTTCCAATCCAAACTCTTTTCATTAAGACCATCACACCTCTGACCATCTTGCATGAATCCTTATGAAATAGAGTGTGCACCCCTACATCACTCATCTTGCTGACAGATATCAGGTTTCTTTCCAAACATGGAATGTGTAGCACACCTGGAAGGGTTCTACTCCTCCCATCCTGAATTATCAGTCGAACTCTTCCTCGTCCATAATTTTGGTTGTCGATTCATCCCCTAAGTACATGTATCCTCCTTCATATCGTTCATATTCATAGAAACATTCTCTATGTGGTGTCATATGATAATATTCTCCTGAGTTGATCAACCAAACATCTTGATTCGATTATGTACTGGTCGATGCTATATACACATCACCTCCTTTATCTGGAGTCGTCTTTCTCTTAGTTGATTGCTTCTCATCAGAACTTGCACTAACTTCCATTTCCTTTGACTTGCAGTCCCTTTTGTAATTCTCAGCTTTACTACATTTCCAACATCTTCTTGTCGACTGAACATGAGATTTAGATCCACCCTTCGACTTATACTTTCTATCGAATAATTTTCCTTTATCCTTGTCAACCATTCGACCTCTCATCACTAAATCATCTTTGGTTGATCCTTCCATGTTCTTACTTCTCACTTATTCTGATAGTAGAGATGTAACCACATCTTCTAGCACTAATTTGGTTGTATTACTCCCTATAGCCATGACTAATCTATCCCAAGAATTTGGAAAAGAACATAATAGGATAATACATTTCTCCTACTCAATGATTTTAATATCCACATAAGATAACTGGATTTTAATGGCATTAAACACATTTAAATGCTCAGTCACCGAATTTCCCTCGCTCATCCTCAGAAGATACAATTTATTTCTAACAAAAAACTTATTTACTAGGGACTTCGATTGGTACAAGATCCCCAACTTGTCCCATAGTTTCTTGGTTGAATATTCACCTGAGACATTCAGCAGTACCGAACCTGTAAGACAAAGTCGAATCATACTCCTTGTTCTTCTCTCGAGTTTCTCCCATTATTCCATTGACATACCATTTGGCATGATACCTAGATAGAATGTTGTTCATTATTCTCGATCTACAAGGATATCTTCAATTTTAATCTTCCAAAGCTCAAAATTATGGCCATTAAATTTTTCGATCTCTATTCTCGAGATGCTCTCCATTCTTTAACACAATATTTAAAGATTTTTGACTTACGACTCTTATTGAACCTATGGTTTAGCTCAAATCCAAGGTTGTTAAACCAAGATTTGATACCACATGTTAGGAAATGAGGAACACTTGCACACTAAACCTAGCAGAAGAGAGGAAGAAAGATATAATCAAGAAATTAAATGACATAGCAAGCATACAGTACACATAGATTTTACCCTGGAAACCAAAACTGGGAAAACCAACATTCCTTGAGTGTTCTGATCTCTTGTTTTCTTATTCATTTAGAATAAAAGGTTACATTTATAACCTTGGTTCACACCTAAGACATCATCAACATCATACCCTCTTTCTTTAGACAAGAACAACCTTGTAGCCAATTTAGCTTACATCTACATGACCAACAAACTCTATGATTATTGATTCATTGATCAATGTTTACAAAATTACAACACACCTTCCTTATAGGATTTATAATAGGAAAAACCATAAAGAAAAGGTTCCCCAAAATGGTTACATATCCATGCAGATCATTGGCTACAAATCCCACGAATCTCGGGATTCTATTACAGTCAACTACCAAGTCGTATTACCAGTTGGAATTCATTCAGTATTTAGTCGGTTGCCACATGCCCGCTTGTCACCATCTTGTCAGTTGACCTCTTAAAATTTACTCGGTCGAGCATCTCAACCTTATAATTGTTTTCAATGTCTTCGACTTTGTCTTTACCTGGACGAACCACCTCGACCTTTGACTTGTTGTCGATTACCTTCGACTTCGATTGTTAGTTGATCCACCTCGACTAGACTTTCACTGCAAAGAATATAACAACCCAACACACATTCCATTACAAAAAAAAAATGATACTAATAATACCACCTTTGGTGATATGCATCCTGAACAATCATCAAATTAAGACAAGAATTTATCCAAGGAAGATTCACATAAACACAAGATGTCTTCATCACAAGACAGTGGACAAAGGAGGAAAACCTCCCACAAAAATATAACTTTTGATTTCATTTTATGATGACTTATGTAGCAGATTATTGATGATACACTTGCACCTTTTATTTTTGGACAACACACACTCTCTCTCTCACACACACACACACACACACACATATTAGCATGGTTTAAATTATGGGATTCACAAGTGTTTTTATGGAATTATTACTTATTTCGGGGGCTGATGGATGTGGATTTACTTTTAGGGTGGTATGAATATTACAAATATTGAGGTGCAAGGGGATATTTTAAAAATTAAAGAATAAGTTGTTTAGGGGATCCCCGCCTATTATTTATTATTTAATAAAAAACATTATTATGATTATTTATTAAAACTTGTCCCACTTAATTACAAGTTATTTAACTATCTAACTAAAGGTAATTGAACTAATCAAAACTACCTTTGAGGAACAACAGAAAGACTAAATGAAGGGGAAAGACATGAAGAGATAATAGAGAAGCATAACTCAGATAAGGTTTAGTCTTTCTCTAGAATGAGATTACATTCATTTTTCATCCACTTCTAAGTTACTTAAAGGTTAAATATTCGTGTTGATAGCAGGGTTTTACTGAAGGTGTCAATAACAAGGACCGAGAAACATAGATTATTGACATGGTTCCAAAGGTCAATCACTTGTTTTGATAGTTTTCTCATTCTTATTTGACTTCTAAATTAATTTTTAGTACTGATTAGAATTGTTTTGCAGAGTCAAGACAATGGCATATTTGTGGTTTGTTGATCTAGTTTTATAGTCTTGGTCTTTACTTAGAAGACACCAATAGTCTCTATGTGATGTAACATTCCACCTCTGATTTCAAAGTCTTTCTTTGGTCCTTATCCATGCAAGGGTACAAAGAGAGAGTATTTGGCTATAATTCAGAATTGAATTAATAAAATATTTGCTAGTTTTTTTATCTCACTTTTGGACTTGATGTGTAATGATTATTTCAGATTTGTCTTCTGATCTTTTTTTGATATAAATATTTCAATTACAATTTTTTTTTTCTTTGATAAAACAAAAAACACATAAAAACAACATTAGCCCCAAGTACATATTTCTTGAGGACTAATTGATATTTTTGTAAAGGTTATAAATATAGGGTAATAATCCCACATATCATGCATTAGCCTAGCAACATTTGAAAATGTTGTTATAAGGATTTCCATTCCTTTTCATCAACAAGGTATATAATCTTCGAGGCACCCCTAACCTCACGAGTATTAAATATATATAGATCATGGAAAAATCCTTCCCTAGGATTTCCCTACTCCAAGAGCCCAAACAATGGTGGATTGTTTCCCACTCTTGATGTATTTTTTAGCTTGAATTTGAGCCAAAAAGAGGTGGGAATTATATCCCACTCGAGAACCAAGTGGTTTATCTATCACTATCCCCACAACAATAACCTCCTCTTCCTTAACCTTGATGTGAGGACAAAGGTGATAATCATATTTGAGGGAGAGATTTTCCATGCTACTTTTCTAAGATCTAGGCATGGAGGAGGAAAGGGGAGAGGATTTGTCACCTTTTGTTGAGGTATCTTTTCCAAAAGAAAAATTGGTTAGGGAGGTGGTAGAAATAGTAGGGGAAGTCGAAGCCACAAGAGTTGTATTGAAAGGGAGGGGGAAATATTATTGGTCCAAGGATTAAGGGGAGGGGAGGGTGGGGAGACTTTATCTTGGAGCAGAAGGTTCTAAAGAGATATTTCACATGTAACATCCCCAGTCTTAATCCCCATAAATTATAATGTAATTGTGCAAATTCGATTTATGTTGGTGAGATGGTATGTCTCATGATAGAGAGCTTGTATTGATCAATATGGTCAAGGGTTGGGCTATGTAAATTGTATAATGAATAATTAATAAAATCAAATCATTGGATCTGATACAAGAGGGACATGTTGGTCTGGGAAAAATACGCCATACCAACATGCAAGACAATTTACCAATGCTAATCCATGGAATAAAATATAAAATATACACCCCATGATAAAGTCTCTATTTGGAAAGTTTGATGATAAAGTCCCAATAAGGAAATATCCCAATATGGTAAATCTCCCATGGAATAAAATATACATGGGTTTCAGGAAGCAGGAAATTCAAAACCATGGATACAATAAAAAATGAAATGAAATAAAAATAAAAAATAAAATACAAATATGGGATAAACTAAAATAAATAAATAAATGTACAAAGCCCATATATATATATATAATAAAATTTGGATGTGGTAAGGAAAAATGGGGCTTAGTTCCAAATATGGATCAAGGTTCCAACTACGGGTCAAGGTTTTCACTGTGGATCAAGGTTCCAACTACAGGTCAAGGTTTTCACTGTGGATCAAGGTTCCACACCTGGAAATCCAAGAAATATGAAAAGGCATGGAATGAAGAAAATATGAATGTGCAGATGCCACATCAGATAGGGAAGGTTAGTATGATTAGGAGGGAGTCACGTAGGACAACATTGGATAAATGGAAAATTGAATGACATATCATATACCATGTTAGATGACACATAACATGCCACATCGGATGCCACACAAGTTGAGAATGACTTGTCCAACTTGTGGTCATTAGAGGAAGAAAATAGAATGGACAAGTGGAAAGTCTTAATTGGATCTCATAAATGCATGGATCTAGAATCAAATATTTGGAGGAAGATAATTGTTAAAAGAAAGGCCAAATTTGGATATTCCATGGGATATAACACCTGGGAAGCCACGTGGATTCCACACAAACACCAAGTCAGACACCCAAAATAGGTATCATGTGAAGATTGTTGACAAAGAGGAAAAATGGCCGAGATGACATGTTATATGCCAATTCAAATAACTTGGGGATGCCATGTTAGATGAAAATTCAAATTAAGGCTCAGTCAGGAGGATACAAATGATTTGAGAAATAAAGTTAACGCAAGGTCTAGATGTATGGATACTGGATATCTGGATATCCAGGGTTTATATAGGCATAAATTTGGGGTTTCTAACTCTTTCACACACTTGGAGGATCTTCTCTGAAGTTTCCTATCATATGTGAACAAATGCACCTGATCATTCTTCCTTGAATGTGCACAAGATTGATTTTCTGTTTAGGTATGATTCTCTTGAGAACATGAAACTAGCATCTTGCATAGGAAATGACTCTATAACCCTGTCATTGCAACCAAAGGAAAAATTGACTTTGTTAGAAAAGGAGGAAGACACTTTTTAATAGGTTATAAAGTATACATTATTTCCCCTTTCCATTTTACTAACAAATCTATGAAAAAGAGCCAGGCTTGTTCAAAAATGAGGAAATGAAAAGAAGGAATTTATTAGAAGAAATCATCTATGATCTTGGCCTATTATGAACAATCTGTTGCTATAAACTCAATGTCATGATATATCTGTAGAAAATTTTTCTTCCTTGCTTCTAATAAAAAATAACATCTCAAACTCTTGAAAAAGATTAAATATCCTCTGATTATAGTTATGAATTTTAAAGTCAGGAATCTAATTAACATGTGAGAGCTTGAGCATGAATATGAGGACACCATGAACAAGATGCAAAGTAACAATATGCACTTCATTCAATCCAACCATTCACTTCTAAATGATGTAGTGGGATGATAGTACAAACCAACACACAAGGAGACAATAGATCCTTAAAATCAAATTCTCTTCAAGTCATAAAACAAAGCATCAAACCTTGCAATGGGATAGGATTAGAAAATACCTTTAAATCCATTAAAACCAATTAATGAAAAAGGTTCAAAAGACAACATGTCAATCTCATCACACAAGGATCAAAGAAACATCATAAATCAGAGGTATGATGAATAAAATCTGAGAGTACAAAATCAAAGAGATTTTTGGTTAGCATAAACCTCCCCAAAGATAAATAATGAATACTGATCTTGATCTAAAAATGAAAAAGACTTGTATTCTTGAAATTATTTGCAAGATTTAATTCATGTGTTAAAATGCAAATGGATCAAGTTTGCAACACAACTTTTATAGAAATTACTCATTCAAGATGCATATAAACAACAACAATAAACAGTGAACATAAAACACATAACACAACAAATGATAAAGGAGTTCACCCCTCTCTTGGGCCACATCTCCTGGTCCAGCTTCCAATGGATCTTTTGTATTATTTTCTCAAAGTGATCAAATATGTTCTTTACAATGCTAAAAATTCGAAATAGATGGCTCCAATGGCTTCAGAACGTCCAAAAACCCCTAGCTATGCTTTTTCAGCACCTCATTTGGCCAAAAATTGAAGAAGATAGGCTTCCTGGAAGTTCCCCTTCAAACTTGTTGTCTCTGGATCGCCAAAATGCACCCTTGTTGCCTCAACCTAGCCCCCACGTGCATTTATGTGGAAAAACCCAGCATCGAGCACAACCACACAACCGGTGTGAACTATAGGACGGTTATGGGTGCACCTAGCCCCTAACCGCCAAGGTCGTGGTCGTGTGACCCATGTGACCACGCGCAAATGCAAAACAGGCTCCATTTCAAAGGCGAATAGATAATGGACAAGTGGCGGGCGTTGGTTGTATAATCGTTTGAACCACAATACAAATCTATGCACACACCAACGGTATGAACAAGGGTCATATGGTATGGTATATACGACCGGGGGCTGGGGCTAAGCCCTAGCCCGGACCCCCATGCCAACCACACATCAACTCAAACTTAAATAAATACAAAACCTTTACATAGTAAGAACTACTATGGTGGGGCATTGGCAGTGCAAAATTTGCAAAGGCTTTGCATGTGGGTGGAGGTCACGGGGTCGAATACGGTGGACTCCAAATAAATTTTATACAACTAACCAATAACAGGGTGCCACGTGGCAACCCATGATTGGGCCACCTGGCACCGTACAACCAATCAAAAACTGCCACGTGTTGCCATATCATTCATCCACATATGCCAACTAATGAATGCCACATGTCGTATGGTCCTGCCAATTTATCTCTACCACGTGCCATACATATATGCCACGTGAGCATCCGTACGGACTATACGGACTGTACAGTCAACATCCCTTTGTTTTGCCTGTTTGTCGTTTTGAACAAAATGTGATATCTCTCTCATCCGACTTCTGTTTGAACCCAAACAATTTGTGTTGGGTTCGTGACAATGAGACCTATGCTCCTATTCGATTTGAAGTGATTCTGAGTACTTTGAATTTTTGAGAAAAATTTGATCCCCTGGATCACACCTCCCCATTGGAAAGATTTTGGATCTCCAAAAGACTATTTTCAGTCTATCTGAAGATAAGGGTATAGATCCCTCACTTTTCCAACCTCAATCCACTTGGCTTTGCTTGGATTTGTACCTTTAAGACCAACTCGAAGATACTCCACATTTCCTCGTTTTGAAGTTCTCATTCTCCTATCAAGGATTGTGTCTTCATGCAATTCTGTAAGATATTTTGGGGAAAAATCATCTATAGAAGGAATATGAACATGCTCTCCTTGATCATCAATCAAAGGAGGCTCATACAATTTCAAATTCTCAACATTAACAACTGCATACATTTGCATATAAGAAGGCAAATCTAAATGGAAGGCATTGTTACCAATCTTGTCAATAATCTTGAAAGGACCATATCGAATTGGTTTCAATTTTTTACCTTCTCGTTTAAGCCTCTCCTTACTAATGTAAATCCAAAATTCATCTCCAGCTTGGAAACTGTGATCAACACGATGCTTGTCATGTCTTGTTTTGTACTTGGCTTGACTCTTTTCCAACTGCTCTTGCACCATTTGATGTATCAACTGAATTTATTCAATGAATTTATCTACCCTATCAATGTCATATTGACCATCAATAGCAATATCCTTCCCAAACATAAAATCTAAAGGAGATTTGGGCAAATAGCCAAAACATGCTTCAAATGGCGATGTTTGAGTTGAAGAGTGCTTAGCTCGATTGTAAGCATGTTGAATGTAGTGTAAATGCTCATCCCAAAGTTTAGGATGCTTGCTGCAATA
>ML804964.1:196505-243558 GCA_009831015.1 Picea engelmannii | reverse complement strand
AGCCAGAGAATTGGGGAGTTGGAGCTTCCCTCAGGTTGTAGCCTGAGAAACTAGGGGGTTGGAGCCTCCTTCCAGTTGCAGTTGGAAAAAAAAGGAAGTTGGTGCTTCCAATGAATGTAATTCTTCAAGACATATAAGAAAAAATGTTCTGTGGTTTTTCTCCTATGGGTTTCCACGTAAAAACATCATTGTACTATGTATGTGTATGATTTCTTGTTTTCTCATTGTTTATTTACTCTGAAATTATTGGATGATAATGTTGCACTGATATAACACTTGCATTATATGGTTAAAAAGGACTAAATTTCTCTATTATTGATTCGCCCCCCCCCCCCTCTCAGTAATCCAACAATTGGTATCAGAGAAGGTTCCTTTAGAAATCAGTTTAACCACTGAAAGGTAGATCATGGAGAACAAAAACATGTATAAAAATGGAATACCATTGTTTGATGGACAAAAGTATGCATTTTGGAATAGAAGGAGGAAAACATATACATGACATGGGGATTTGAAATTTGGGAATCAATTGTAGATAGATACAAAGAACCAACAGTTCCCCCGACAAATGAAAGAACAATAAAAATCAGGAAAAATAATTCCAAAGCCACAACTGCACTTCTGAATGGTCTTTATGAATCACTTTACACCAAAGGTATACATTGTAAATCTACTAAAGATATTTGGGAGAAGCTTCAAAATATTTATGAAGCAGATTCAAAAGTCAAAGTAACAAAGCTTCAAACTTACAGAGGTCAGTTCTAACAACTAAAGATGAAGGAAGATGAGAATATTGCATCTTACTTCATACGAGTTGATGAAACAGTAAATGCAATCATAGGATTGGGAGAAGAAATTAAAGAATCTGTAATTTTTCAAAAGGTACTAAGATCTCTCCCTATGAGATTTGATCCTAATATATCAACACTAGAAGAAAGAGAAGATCTAGACTCAATAAGCATGGACAAACTACATGGAATATTCACACCATATGAAATGACAATTGAACAAGAAAATCTAGATATAAAAGAAGCATCTTTCAAATCATCCAAAAGGTCAAAGAAAAAGGAAAAAGAACATAGCAGTAGCAGTGACATCTCAAAAGATGATGAAGAAATGGCCAACTTTGTCAGAATATTGAACAAGGGAATCAACGACAGAGATAAAAGTAAGTTTCCTTTGATTTGTTTTAATTGTGATGGTATTGGTCATTTTTCTAACAAATGTTTTCATAATAAAAATAAGAGGAATGATAAAGATTACTCAAATAGAAAACAAACATATAAAGGAAAAAGAACCTTAAAGAAACTTTTCAAGAAAAACTTATGCACCAAAGAAGACATCTCATCATCAGATGAAGATGAAGTCAGTGACAGTGAGACAAAAAGAGTTGTATTCATGGCAGTATAATAATCTAACAAAGAAGACACCAAAGAAGAATATGAAGAGGCTGAACAAGAATATGAAGAGGCATAAGTTGACTACCGAGAAAAAATGGTGTGTGCCATAGAAGTTATAATAAGAGAAAAGAAGAAAAAAAAGAAGCTACAAGCGAAACTAGACAAGAAAGAAGACACTCAGGAACTAGAACAAATGATCAAAAATTTGAAGGTTCAAATAGAAGAAGATAAAAGAGTTGAAGAAGCACTCAAAGAACAACTAGAAGAAAGAAACAAGATCATTGGAAATTTGGAAGCAAAGATTGTCACATTAAGAAAGGATCTTCAAAAGAAAAATATGCAGAACAACTCAAAATTTTTGGATGACATTATCAGCAGTCAAAAACTCATCATGACAAGTCCAGACTTGGATACAATCAAATAGAAAAGGGATCAAGATCCAAAACAACAGAGCAATAAACATATCCAAAAATCTATGCAGAAACAATCAAAGGGCATAGGAAGATCTACAAGGAAAATTATAGATACACTCCTCCACCAAGAAGATTCATATTTCATAATCAACAACCAACAGATAGGCCTCAGGAAGAAGAAGGATTCAGAAGAGAAACTCCTTTCAGAAGATATTCAACTCCTAGGTATCAAAATATGCTTTTTGGTTTATGTTATGCATGTAATAATTTTGGACATACAGATATGAATTGCAGAGCTAACAAAAGGAACATAAACAACTTTTAAATTCATACACAAATGGGTTATCCAAGAAGGCCTAATGAAACATAGAGAAGAAGTTACAATAGGTTTGAATTATTGAGCACTGAAGTGGAATGATACAAGTGTAACAACTTTGGACACATGTCCAAATATTGCAAAATGACAGTTCCTCCTAGAGAACCACAACATAACAACAACAGTCACAGACAAAAACCTCAGAAGAGAACATGGATAAGAAAGCAGAATCAATATAGCAATGAAGAATGCACACTCGCTCTACAAGCTAAGAAAAAGAAACGTGGTTGGTATGTTGACAATGTATGTTCAAAACACATGATGGGTGATAAAGACAAGTTTCTTACATTAATAAAGGAAAGAGATGGACCAGTCTCCTTCGGAAATAATGATTTAGCTAAAATTATTGGAAAAGGCACAGTCAGAGTTGGAAACAAGAATACCAATGAATAAAATGTTCTATTAGTAGAAGATATGAAACATAATATTCTAAGTGTGAGTCAAATGTGTGACCAAGGTCATAAAATTACTTTCTATTCACAAAAGTGTGAGATAAGAAAAGAAGGTTCAGGAAAATTGATTACAACAGCTGCAAGAACTTCAAGGAACATATATGTACTAAGTGAAATTGGAAATGAAAAGTGTCGTCTAGGAAAAGAAGATGAAAGTTGGCTATGGAACAGAAGAGTGGGCCACATACACTTTTATAACCTTGTCAAAGTCAACAAAAAGGAAGCAGTTAGAGAAATTCGCCAGATTACAAAACCAACCAACACTTTATGCAAGCATTGTCAACAAGGAAAGCAAACAAACACCGGGTTTAAATAAAATCAATATTCAATGACAAGACCACCAGAAATTGTGCATACTGATCTAGTTGGACCAACTAAAACAAAGGGTTTAAAAGGTGATAAATACTTTATGTTATTAGTTGATGATTATACAAGAATGATTGTCGTTTGATTTCTCAGGAATAAGTCAAAAGATTTTGAAAACTTCAAGGTCTACAAGGAAATGGTTGAAAATGAAATGGATTCAAATCGATCTGATAATGGAGGAGAGTTCACTTCAAAGGAATTTATGGACTACTGCAGTAGGCATGGAATAAAAAGGAAATTATTCATTGCTAGGACACCTCAACAGAATGGAGTTGTTAAAAGAAAGAACAAGACAATACAGGAAATGGCTCGAACAATGTTAATGAATTCCAAATTGATAGAATCTTTTGGACACATGTAGTGCATACAACAGTTCATATTCAAAACAGAGTAATGCTCAGAAAAAACACTGAAAAAACTCCCTATGAGTTATGGAAAGGAAGACCAACAAATGTGAATCACTTCAGAGTATTTAGAAGAAAATGCTTGTTAAGATTTTCCATTACACTAAAACCCACAAGTGTTAGTAAACTTCCAAATCAGCAACATCACCTTGAGTGGGCGGTTAGTCCCATGTTCTCATCATGGCGGTTAGTCCATGAGAGGTGCGGCGGTTAGTCCAACACCCCTAGTTCACGAGAGGTGTTGCGGTTAGTCCAACACCCCCCCTTCGACGTAACTCGAGGGAATTGAACCTGGGCCAAGGCTCTGATACCATGTTAAGATTTACCATTACACCAAAATCCACAGGTGTTAGTAAACTTCCAAATCAGCAACATCACCTTGAGTGGGTGGTTAGTCCCATGTTCCCAGCATGGTGGTTAGTCCATGAGAGGTGCGGCGGTTAGTCCAACACCCCTAGTTCACAAGAGTTGCGGGGGTTAGTCCAACAATGCTACATCAAAAGAGAAGATGGAAGAATGAGAAAGTTTGACTCTCTTGTGGACAAATGAGTACTTGTTGGTTACTCAAGTACAAGGAAATCATACAAGTGTTACAATTTGAGGTTTAAAAAAGTTGTGGAAAGCATCAATGTAACAATTGATGAAACAGGTGGATGCAAATTAGAGGAGGAAGAAAATGAATCAATGGAACAAATTTACAAAGAAGAAGCAGAAGATGAAGAAGAAGTAGAAGGAGAAGATGAAAAGGATCAGACAGAAGTAGAAGAGAAAGTTCAGCAAGTGCCTCCAAAGACACTTAGCAAATGAGTACAGAAGAATCATCCTTCATATTATATTATCGAAAACAAAGATGCAGGAGTTGAGACTAGACGAAGAATCCGTTCACCAAAAAAAACACACCTAGCACTCTCATCTATGATTGAACCAAAAAAATTTGAAGAGGCCAGCAAGGATGAATTTTGGAATAAGGCCATGGATGAAGAATTGGATCAAATAGAGAAGAATGACACTTGGGAATTGGTTCCAAGACCAAAGAATAAGAATGTTATTGGCACAAAGTGGGTATTCAAAAATAAATTGAATGAATATGGACAAGTTACGAGGAACAAACCTAGATTGGTATGTAAAGGATATGCACAGGTTGAAGGAATCGACTTTGAAGAGACATTTTCTCTAGTTTCCAGAATGGAAGCAATCTGATTTCTCCTAGATTATGCATGCTCCAATAATATTAAAGTGTATCAGATGGACGTAAAATCAAATTTTCTGAACGGATAACTTGAAGTCTACATTGAACAACCAGAAGGATTTCAGTTGTCAGAGAATGCAGATTATGTGTGTAATTGAAGAAGGACTTTTATGGTCTAAAACAAGCTCCTAGAGCATGGTACTCTAGACTGGATAAATATCTACAACAGACAGGGTTCAGAAAAGAAAGTGCAAACAACAACCTCTACATCAAGGTAACTCAAGATAATATTTTATTAATTGAAGTTTATGTTGATGATATTATTTTTGGAAGCATTGATGACAGGTTAAGCCAGAAATTTGAAAAAGATATGCAGAATGAATTTGAAATGTCATTAGTTGGAGAACTATCCTTCTTTCTGGGTCTTCAGATACTTCAAAGAAACCAAGGAATTTTTATTTCTCGAACTAAGTATATCAGAGAAATGATAAAGAGGTTCGGAATGGAAGATTGCAAAACAGTTACCACTCCTATGAAAACCAGTTGCAAGTTGAGCAAAGATGATTATTCAAAGTTTACAGACTAGGGAAAATATAGGTCAATTATTGGTAGCTTACTATATGTGACAACATCCAAACCAGATGTAATGCAGGTAGTTGGAAATGTGGCACAATTTCAAGCAACACCAAATGAATCACATGTATTAGCAGTGAAGAGTATTTTCATATATCTCAAAGGATTAGAAGAGTTTGGATTATGGTATCCAAAAAGAAACGATATATCACTTATTGCCTACATAGATGCATATTGGACAGGTTGTATTGATGACCGACGAAGCACCAATGGAGAAACATTCTAATTGGATGAGTGTTTAGTATCATGGTTAAGAAAGAAACAATCATCAGTATCCTTATCTATAGCCGAGGTAGAGTATATTGCAGCAACAACATGTTGTACACAGGTTCTATGGATGAAACAAACTCTGACAGATATAGAGGTTGAGTATGATGAGCCCATTCCAATCTATTGTGATAATACAAGTGCCATCAATATCTAAAAGAACCCGGTGATGCACTCCAAGACAAAGAACATTTTAATAAAGTATCAATTTCTATGAGAACAGGTTACAGAGAAGAACATCAAAGTTGAATATGTGGGAACAAAAGAACAAGTGGTAGACATCTTTACAAAACTACTTCCATGGGAAGCCTTTGAGTATGTATGCCAGAGACTCAGAGTAATTTCAACTCCAAAATGAATGTTTTTGAATGCTTATCGTATATGTATTAGATTTACACGGGGAAGCACCATAAAGAGGAAAATTTAGGTTGGAAGATCAGTTTCAGGAAGATTTTAGTTAGGGGGAGTATCCCCAAGGACAGTTCAGTTAGGGGGAGCAACCCCGGATGGAAAGATACCTTTTACATTGATGACAAAGGGGGAGAGATTTATTAGATGCAAAGGTAAATGCTTGGAGAAAGAGCACAGAGGCATGGTTCCAGGGGGGGCGATGGTCACAAGGGGAGAATGAGTGATATGAATTCAGTATTGCATCAGAGTGTTTCCATCAATTCCAAACAGGGGTATTTTTTATTATTTGGGTTGGTTTTCATTGATGTCAACCCTTGGAGAAAGTCTGATAGCGAATTCTGGTAGCACAAAGGTTTGGGTAATGGAACCAAGTTTTATTGATGTATAGTGGTATGAGTTTTAATATATTTGAAGGTAAGACTATTCTAGATGGGTATAACATGTCATGCCATTTTTGGTGGTATGTGGAACGTCACATAACTCCTCACGGTTAGAGAGTTATGGCCATGTGAAGTTGGAGAAAGCTTTGGGTAATGGACTCAAGTTTGTTTGATGGATAATGGTATGCGTTTTGATATATTTTCAGGTAAGAATATTCTTGATGGATAGTACATGTCATTCCATTTCCAGTGGTATGTGGAGCATCACGTAACTCCTCACGGTTAGAGATTTATGGCCATGTGAAGTTGGAGAACCCTCATGAGTCATCTAGAAGCCCCAAAAGGTCAAAGTAGTCAAAGTGGTTTAAGATATTTTAGAAGTTAAATAATAAAGTGAAGTGATGAGTGTACTATAATTCAAAGTGAATTCAAAATAAATTATTTAAATAATAAAGTTAATGGAGAAATTACTAATTTGACAAGTGGTTAGAAGTGGGTTAACCCTAAAATAAGGAAAGTGGGTTAACATGGTTAAAAGGTAACCCCTTGGGGAAGCTACATGAAAGTATAAATAAGAGGCAATGCTCTTCCATTTTAATCACACTTGAGCATATTGAATATCTAAAAGTGACTGAGGTAACCAAAGGATATCTAAGCCTAATTTCAGAGAGAAGGTGAAGTAAAGAAGACCGGAATTCAAGGGAGGATAAATTCTTTTGATGATGTTTTCTAAGGTATGTTATTTACAACTCATCTCACCATTTTTGCAATAACATTTTTTCTAGAATGATCCAGACCGTGAAATTGGGAGGTCGTTGAGGAAATATATCCAAGTAGTTGTGATACAAATTTCAACTTGTGGTTCATTTTTATTTTTGGAGTTACACTCTGTGGAAAAAAGGGTTTGTTGCTAGTCCTGAAACTAGTCTAAAACATGTGTTTCGGTTAAAAATGTCATAACTTATTCATCACATATCCAAATTTAGTAAGACCAAATGTGTTGGTTATATCACAATAGGTAGTATTCCATGTACATTTTTCATATCCATAAAACAAATATTCTGTGCGGGGTACACTCTACAAGTTTTCTCTCTAGAATAAGCTAGAATTCAACAAGGTATGCCATTTTTGCTATAACTTATTTTTTGAGTGGTTCCAAGTAGTGACACCTGGATTAATTTCATAAAAAAACTGAATAACATTGTGTACAATTTTCACATCTTTATTCATTACAGGTACATAGTTATGATTATTTCAAGTTAGGGTTGTTGACTAATCCAAAACTAGTCATGTGAGACTAAAGTAAAGTTTGATGAAAATGTTAGTCTCTTGTTGTTAAAGTTAAGGAAGGTTTGCAGGCATGTGATCTTATACACCAGGTCTATTACAGAGTTACAAATCGAATTTGGATGATGAAATTGATGAGGGATTTTGGTTGAGGTACATGTTAGGTACATGGTTGAGACAAGTAGTTGATGAGTTGACACTTACATGAGGTGTATAGATGATGATGTTGGTACGTCTTGATGAGTCATATTTGATGAGTAGTTGATACATGATTGGTACATACTTGTTATATGGTTGTATGCATTTCTTTATGGTACAGGCTGATTACAGGTTGCTTGGTACAGGTTGATGAACTTGTTTATGGTACAGGTTAATTACAGGTTGAGGTACAGATTGATTCATGGTTCAGATTATTGGTATAGGTTGTTTGATGTAGGTTGATTGGTACAATTTTACAACAATATATCTCACAGTGATAGTGTGAAAATGGTTCCATGATTCTATTTCTACATCAAGGCGGTTGGACAAGGCAAGGACAGGTGGTTGTAGCCACCTTCCGGTTGTAGCCGAAGAACATACGGGGTTGTAGCCTCATTCTAGTTGTAGCCAGAGAATTGGGGAGTTGAATCTTCCCTCAGGTTGTAGCCTAAGAATCTAGGGGGTTGGAGCCTCCTTCCAGTTGCATCTAGAAAACAAAGGAAGTTGGTGCTTCCAATGAATGTAATTCTTCAAGACATATACGAAAAATCATTATGTGGTTTTTCTCCCTCTTTGGGTTTCCATGTGAAAACACTGGTGTACTGTGTATGTGTATGTTTCTCATTTGTTCATTGTTTATTTACTATGAAATTATTGGATGATAATGCTACACTGATATAACACTTGCATTATATGGTTAAAAAGGATTAAATTTCGCTATTACTAATTCACCCCCCCTCTCAATAATCCAACAATGTTGTTGAAAGCATGTGAACAATTACATTCACATTTTTATAACTGTTGTTAATTGCATGATTAATTTAGAGCATGATGCATGTTAATTAATTGTATTTGCATAGAGAATCTAAATTCATTTTTAGTAGGAAAGTATTTTACAATTGGTATCAAAGAAAATTTAGTTTTTTCTAGTTTTGGGTATGTTACATCACCACAGAGGGAGGGGAGAGTTACCATCCTTACCACCTTGCATGGAGAAGAGAATATCTAGGGCCTTGGGATTCTCAACCAAAACATGGGCCTATGTGGAACGACATGGATAAATAGGACTTCCATGGTGCAGACCCCCCCCTGAATTGTTGTAGGCTAACAAAGTCCGAGTCAGAGTAAAAGATCTCAAAAGTTGATCTGAATTATTTTCGGCATGAAATGAGAGCAGGGATATAATAAAGAAATGTACAGAGATATATCATATATCCAATAATATAATAGAGATATATCATATATATGTTGGAGTTACTTCACACACACCTAGGATTTATTTTTCCTAAGGTTTTCCTTGTTTATTAATCATAACTAGTCATTATCCAGTCTCCTATATTTTAGGGGAGAATATTCCACCTGAAGAATATTCTCTTTCAGTTGACACTTCAGTTTGACTAGTTGAGTTGAGTTTAGATGTTGCATTGGTTTTGTCACCATGAAACATTAGGATCATCACCAGCTAATGCGCACTTTCCTTGGGATCATCACTAGACTGGCGCATTACCCTTGATTTCCTGAGTTGACTCCTCACTACTCTTTGTTCAATCAGTTAACTGAAGACTAATTGACTAGTTAACTCAGCTAGGTGGCAGTTCACTCCCGTAACTGCCTGAGAGACTACACTAGGTGGCAGTTCACTCCTGTAACTGTTGGTGTGTGTCCATATCACTCTAAACCACCACTATGGCTCATTTCTTACTCATGTATCCTATATATATTGTAAAGTATTCACTCTTTGAGTGTGGAAAACGGTTAATGAGAATTCTTTCATTCTTTCTCTCCTTCTTCTTCTTTCTCCAATTCTCTCTACAAATGTGTGTATTATTGTTTAGATAAATCTATTATGTGCAGGTTCAACACATTTACATGGTATCAAAGCCAACGGCCTGCTAAGAAAAAGCTACACCAAATTATTTTTGCAGGTATTGAAGATTGAAGAACGCATAAAATATGGAATTTATGTTTTACTCACCAATAATACTTCTCACGCCTCATAACTATTTGGAGTGGAAGCCAAAGATTCTACTTTTTCTTATAAGTAGATGATTATACCAAATAACCATGGAAACATAAGTAGACCCTGATTCCGCCAATGAGAAAAATGACTTTCTCAATAGACAAGATATGGCCATAGGATTTATCTGCTTGTCTATTTCTCCAGAAATTCTCCACCAGGTATGTGATGTCACACAAGAATTCACTCCAAATGAATTATGGACCAGATTGGAGGTTCTATTTGGGAATAAATAAGATTGTGAATATTGCATGCAGGGGATTGGAAAGATAAAGCCAGAAGAGAAGCCATCAGAAGATCAAGCCTCTTATTATGAAGAGTCTTCTACAAATGTTTTTGTAGAAATTTGTATTCCAATAATTGAAGATGATGTCTACTCCATTTTAGATTTATTTTCTGAAATTCATGTGGAAGATATATGGCATGCATCTCAGGAGTCACATGCAGACACTTTTCCATGTGCAATGCATGCATATCAGGAGACAAAAAGAGAGTTGCGCACAACATACTCCATTCTTATATTTTCTTACCACAATTTGCAGAAAAAAATGGATATTTGAATTCCTTTCAAGAAAATATCCAATTTCAAAAAAACAATCGTTTGAAACGAAATCCGTGAAGTGAAGTTATGATCGTTTTAAAATCAACAAAATTTCAGCATTTTTCTGGAAACGAGCGCACGGTTTTCAAAATTTCATCCAAACTTTATTTGGATATTTTTCATTACAAAAAGATAAAGTGGATATGTGTGGACATTTCAATGGTGCATATACTTCATCATATCCATGCAGACATCTACATCTTCAACAAAATCTTCAACGAGCATAAGCTTACACAGTTGTGAGGTCTTCTTGGAGTGAAGGATAGGGTTGCTTAGCAACTATTTTTTGTTCCTTCTCACTTTTTTATTTTTTTTTATGAATTGTAATTTTTTTGGGGGGGTTCCCATGAGGTTTTCCCTCTTTCCTCATTTATTTCAGTGTATCTTTTGTATTTGGGTACCTAACATGGCCTCGTTGTCGGGACCCATTCTTTATTTTCACCATAGTGATGTTCAAGGGGGGTGTTGGAGTTACTTCACACACACCTAGGATTTATTTTTCCTAAGGTTTTTCCTTGTTTATTAATCATAATTAGTCATTATCTAGACTCCTATATTTTAGGGGAGAATATTCCACCTGAAGAATATTCTCTTTCAGTTGACACTTTCGTTTGACTAGTTGAGTTGAGTTGAGTTTAGATGTTGCATTGGTTTTGTCACCATGCAACATTGGGATCATCACCAGCTAATGCGCACTTGCCTTGGGATCATCACCATACTGGCGCATTACCCTTGATTTCCTGATTTAACTCCTCACTACTCTTTGTTCAGTCAGTTAACTGAAGACTAATTGACAGTTAACTCAGCTAGGTGGCAGTTCACTCCCGTAACTGCATGAGATACTAGACTAGGTGGCAGTTCACTCCCGTAACTACTGGTGTGTGTCCAGATCACTCTAGACCACCACTATGGCTCATTAGTTACTCATGTATCCTATATATATATATTGTAAATTATTCACTCTTTGAGTGTGGAAAACGGTTAATGAGAATTCTTTCATTATTTCTCTCCTTCTTCTTCTTTCTCCAATTCTCTCTGCAAATGTGTGTATTATTGTTTAGCTAGATCTATTATGTGCAGGTTCAACACATTTACAAGATATAACCATAAACAAAGAGATACAGTAATACACAATTTCTATTAATGAGCAAAATGTACAAAACTGTAGAAATACAGAGTGAAAGACTCGCTAGAATGGTGGAAACTTATCTCTGAGAAGAGATGTAACGACTATGCTCATTCAAAAGAATATGATTGTTACAATGAGGCTCCAAAGGAATTTTTAACATAAATAAAATCCAAAACCCTAACCCTGGAAGATGAAAAAACAACAGTTTTGTGGACCTCGTTTTGGGTAGTTTGGTGTATCAACTTCATGAGGGCATAACTTTGGCATACAATCTCCATTTGGGGTGCACGATAGCTTGTTGGAAAGGTATAAACACAAAGATTCATTTTTGGGGCTCAATCAAATCCTTTGATTATAATTGGGGTGCCCAATTTTGAAAAAAACGTCATTTAGGCCCTGAAAATGGCCTCGGAAATTTGGGACCCGAAAAACTATTAAAACTAGTAAGTTGCCAAAAAAATTGTTTTGAAATAGTTGGAATAGCTCAGTGGCCACCGAGATCCTACTGGATCAATAATCCCTCAAGAAGAAATGGTATCCATTGTGTTGAGTTCCTTGGGGAGAGGGGAAATCATTTTTTGAATCTGAATCTTGGTGAGTTTCTTGCCTTGCTAGAGAAGTTGCATTGCTTAGCTTGTTGAAGACTGTCACAGACCTGTTGTTGGTGGGGTTGAATCTGTTCAACCAACCTGTTGTATATTGGATTGACTGGGTAGTGTGTAGGTACCATTGTAGGTGAAGAAACAATATCTTCTTTCACTTCTGCAATCTGCTTATGTTGTTACTTCTATTAAATAAGAAATATGTTGAAAACTGTAAAATGTAGATTGAAACAAGCTTGCTAGAATGGTGGCAGCTTATCTATGAGAAGAGATGTGACGACTATGCTCATTCGCAAGAAGATGAGTAAAATGAGGCCTTGAAGGACTTTTTACAATAAACATGAATGTCAAAATCTTAGACATCCAAAAACCTAACCCTGCGATATGAAGCGCTAAAAGTCATGTGGGCCCCATTGGAGTAAGTTAGTACATCAACTTCCCGGGTCGTAACTTTTGCATACGATCTCTGTTTAGGGCACACGATAACTCATTGGAAAGGTATGTGATCTGGATTTATGAGAAGAATGAAATTAAACCACATAATTAATAATATTAACACAAAGACACAGTGAACAATAACAAATATATAATAAAAATTGACTTCTATTAAATAAGAAATATGTTGAAAACTATAAAATGCAGACTGAAACAAGCTTGCTAGAATGGTGGCATCTTATCTCTACGAAGAGATGTGACAGCTACACTCATTCGCAAGAAGATTATTGTTACAATGATTCTCCAAAGTCCTTTTTAACATAAAAAAATATCCAAAACCCTAACCCCGAAAGATGAAAAGCCAACAGTTTTGTGGACCTCGTTTTGGGTAGTTTGGTGTATCAACTTCTCGGGGGCATAACTTTGGTATACGATCTCCGTTTGTCACAAAATATAGCTTGTTGGAAAGGTATCTATGAGGAGATTCATTTTGGGGGTTCAATAAGACCCTTCGGCTATCATTGAGGTGGTCGATTGAGAAAAAACATTGTTTAGGCCCTCAAAATGGCCCCAGAAGTTTGGAACCCAAAAAACTACTAAAAATAGTAAGTTGTCAAAAAAAATGTTTTGAGCTAGTTGGCATAGGTGGGTGGTCACCAAGATCCTCCTGAATCAATCCTCCCTCCTTAGGAAGCAATGGTATCAATTGTGTTGAGTTCCTTGGTGATCCGAACTATTTTCGGCACGAAATGAGAGCAGAGATATAATAAAACAATGTACAGAGATATCTCAGATATCCAATAATATAACGTAAATGTATCAGATATGAAACCATAAACATAGAGATACAGTAATACATAATCTTCTATTAATGAGCAAAAATATACGAAGACTGCAAAAATACAGAGTGAAAGACTTACTAGAATGGTGGCAACTTATCTGTGAGAAGAGATGTGTCTGCTACTCACATTCGCAAGAAGATGCCTTTTACAATGAGGCTCCAAATGTCATTTTATCACAAATAAAATCCAAAACCCTAACCTCGAAAGATGAAAAGGCAACAGTTTTGTGGACCCCGTTTTGGGTAGTTTGGTGTATCAACTTCCTGGGGACGTAACTTTGGCATACGATCTCCATTTGGGGTGCACGATAACTCGTTGGAAAGGTATCATTGAGGATATTAATTTAGGGGGCTCAATCAAAGCCTTCAACTATCATTGATAATATAGATCCCAAAAAACCTTCATTTAGGCCCTCAAAATGGCCTCGAAAGTTAAAAACTGCTAAAAATAGTAAATTACCAAAATTGCCAGAAAATTGTTTTGAGTCAGTTCGAAAAGGTGAGTGGCCACCAATATCCACCTGGATCACTTGGGGAGAGGGGAAATCATTTTATGAATCTGAATCTTGGTGAGTTTCTTGCCTTGCTGGAGAAGTTGTGTTGCTTAGCTTGTTGAATATTGTCATGAACTTGTTGATGGCGGGGTCGAATCTGTTCAACCAACTTGTTGTATCTTGGTTTGAATGGGAAGTGTGTAGTAGGTGAATAAATTATATCTTCTTTCTCTTCTATAATATTCTTTTGTTGTGACTTATATTAAATAATAAATATGTTGGAAACTGTAAAATGCAGACTGAAACAAACTTGTTAGAATGGTGGCAGCTAATCTATGAGAAGAGATGTGATGGCTACGCTCATTCACAAGAAGATGAGTACAATGAGGCTCTGAAGGAATTTTTACAATAAACATGAATTCAAAAACCCTATACATCCAAAAACCTAACCCTAGGAGATGAAGCACCAAAATTCATGTGGGCCCCATTAAGGTAAGTTAGTACATCAACTTCCCAGGGTCGTAACTTTTGCATACGATATTTGCTTAGGGAACATGATAGGTCATTGGAAAGGTGTCTAATCCAAATTTATGAGAAGAACAAAATGAAACCACATATTTGTTGGGTACGTGTTATATTCCTTGCATGTGTGTGTGGGGGTGCATCAGATTCGACAACTGCGTCTGACGATCCCAACTTCTTTTACTCTTTGCGTCGTGTGTGCCAGGCACTTTCCTAGGGTGTCCCAGGGGGGGAAAGGTATGGTCCCCCCTGGTTATGCACAACATTCGGGGCATCGCCCCGAAATTATTTTTTGGGCAGTTTTTGCTATTTTAGTGGATTTTGTTATTTTTAGCGGTTTTCTAAATTAATCCTAGATTAAGGGATTAGGGTTTTGGTAACTACATAATACCTAAAAAAATTGTATATATTGTATGGTGAATGGTGAAATTAATAAAAAAAGAGTTGAAAGGTGCGACACCAAGGAAGGTTGGTTTTCTCCCGGTTAAGGGATTCCAACGTAAATCTCTGTGTACTATGTGTGTGAGCCATTGATTAATTTTTGTTTTTCTTAAGAATCTATATGAATTGCTTTACTTCATAGGTTTAAAACTTACATGTGGTATCAGAGATCATTTTTGGCTTCATAGGGACGCCTTTGTTGTTGAGGGTTTGGCTCGGTCTTTATAGATCAAGTTTAACTTGGGTCTGTGATAAACCTAGGTTTAGTGGGAGCTTTTGCAGTGGTTATTCGAGTGTAGAAAGAGGAATGATGAGCTCTTATATAATCGAGATAGATAAGTTCAACGGTAAAAACTTTGAGCTATGGAAGCTCAAGATGGAGGACCTTCTTGTAGACAAAGAACAATGGATCGTTGTGGATCCTGGTACACATCCTACTGGTACGCAGCCTACAAGCACACAATCGACTGGTACACAACCTACTAGTACACAAACTACTAGTACACCACCTACTGGTATGTCATAGAAAGAAGAGAAAAGAGTACTATTCTACTCTGCCTGGAAGATTCGGTCTTGTTGAATGTCTCAAGAGAATCTATAGCCAAGGAACTTCTTATCACCATAATGATTTTTGTATGGAATACAAGTTTCAGATTTAGCACCGGGTTACATCTGGCGGAGAAAATCTAATTTAATGGAGGAACGAAAGTTTATGGGGCCCAACGGACCATAGATCTTGAAGCGGCCCAGATTGACAACCAAGACACATATCAGGCGATGAAGTAGCGCGGAGGATAATTGTTCAAGGGGGGTCCAGGGAAAATACCATGGTTTCATTTCGTGGATGCATGGAGACATCAGAGGAATATCGAGGAGAAAAGTGGTCTGCCCAAAATCGTTTTTTCCAATCCCCGATATTGAAAACACATATAAAAGGAGGGCCCAAGACATTATTTTATGATATATCAAAGCGTTCGAACGTTAGAAAATTGGCGCAAATGCTCTATTCGAAAATGAATCTCAACAGTGAACCAGATTTGAGCATTCTCTACCGATTCACAGGTATTTTTCATTATGGCTATGAAACCTGTCATTTTATCTAGGACCAAACAAGACCCTGCCTCTAAAGAGGAAGCCCTAATAGACAAGGACTCTGGTGTATTTGACACAAAGATTACTGTTTCACCCATTTTTGTGTCCAGAGCCAATTTGCTAGACAATGTTGGAAAACGAATACCCTTCCTCAAAGTGGTCCAAGATTCCATTACCCCTTACGCTGTAGAAGTCATTTTCCCTTTCCCAGAGTTCATAATTTGGTGTGCGAAATAGTATTCGCGGGAAGAAAAGGTTATTTTGAATAAATTAGGGTCAGAGGTCTTATGCGAGATAGATAGCCCATCAATTCGACACACCCTCAATATACCAGAGTTTTCCCCCACAGTATCAGAGCCCTTTAAGGAAGAGAAAATGATCACAGTCTACAGAGAGTGTCCCTTAGAAGTAAAAACCTTATTTCTGCAGACCATTGTAAAACCTGAACACCAGTCTGAAAGTCTGTCATTACCTATCAATGTAAGAGTCATGGTTATTGAATTCCAATGGGCTTGTTCCATACTTAGTCAAATATTAGGATTAGATAATGACAAGTTTGTAGTACAAGTCATGTTAGGTTCCTGTTGACCTTTTTTATGTGAGAGTCTAGTCAGTCGGTCTGTATCAGTTTTGACAAGTTCATTCCTAACAATATGCATCAACAGTTGGTAAATTCCAATTCACTGAGACACTTCAGATACTACATGCAATTGCAGAGAATGTTCCTGGAATCAAATAAGATCGAATTCCCTAAAGCTACATTCATATCGACTGAATGCAAAAGGATCACCATGCTTATTTTCATAAACAAGATCATATCTAGGGTGTATAGTCTCATCTTCGGCACGGACCTGCCAAGGGTTTTGGAAGAAATGAAAATCTATTTACAACCAAATACAGAGGATAGGGTGGGAGATTGGATGTTTTTCATGCATTCCACTGTAATTTGGGTATATGGTTATCAAGAAGGACCTCATATTTTACTTGTCTTCCTGACAAAGGATTATTTAAGAGATAGGTCATTTTCTAAAAATGCACAAGGCATCTAATTTAAAATTTTCTTTCTTGATATAACCTTTTGTGGTAAAGGCCATGTCCTGTTTTCCTCAAATCCAAGACAAACTCAGTGGATTCAATTTCACACAGTTACAAGGTAGGATATATGACCCACACCATACCATATCTAAAAGGATATTGTTGAGTAGGCAAGGCCCCTATGAGCATGAGCAGGTTGAAGGATTTGATAAACTAGAAAATTTGTAAACATGTGTAGACATGGGAGTCACTTTGCAACCTCATCACACACAACATACAGGGTCAGCGCTGCAATAGGTCCATACATAGAAAACTTCTCCAAGGTTTATTATCAAAGCTCCTAAGATGAGTGTTTATAACAAAAGGAGAAGTTCAGAGGTCTCGAGTCCCAGTGGTCAACATAATGTACTTAAGAAGGTGAAGATCACATAGTCCCCAAAAATAGTAGATCTGGAAGAAAAAGAACCCAAAGAGAAAATGGACATGGAGATGGTGGAGAGAAGAGCCATAAACGAAAAAGTCAATACAGAGAGCATGCCACAAGGTGAAAGAAACTCAAGAACTTTTAGCAGCAAAAAATATATCTTTAGCAAGACACCTGGAGAAGTATACCAATCCAAATAAGATCTGACACACCAATATGTCGTGAAAGGAAATATGGCAAATAGTGAAATAAGAGAGTTTTTACATGAAGTATAAAACATCTCCCAGCATAAGGCTTCCTTGTTTTCAGTTAGGGATGTGGAAAGAAAGACATTTAACATAGAAGTGGAAAATGATGACAAAGTGTCTGAAATCAAGATGCATTATGAAAATATTGGTACCCCAGACAAAGTAAAGTTCCACATGAATGCTAGTCACATTCCATATTCGGACTACCTAAGTTTGAGTCTGAGGGTTTCAAGACTGACAACACATGCACTCAAATTGGATTGACAATTGAAGCAGGAGAAAGCATCTAGCAAATCCTAGCAGACACAGGTCAAAAGATTGGAATCTGAAGGCCCTCAAGGGGTAAATGATTCTTTATATGAGAAAGAGAAGATGATCCAAAGCCTAAAGAAGAAGCTAAAGATGTCTACCATAGACATTATAACTAGATGCTCTAGAGCATGAAAAGGAGACATTCAGACAAGAGGCACTAAATTACAAATCTAAAGTGTTGCAGCTGGAAAAAGAAAAAGAGAATTGGTCACAAGGAAACGTAGCAACATAAGATATGGTTGTCATTGTACCCGCTAATACAGAAATTGGATCAAGCATTGATGGATTGGTTCAGTCCATGTCCTAGGTAAGATTAAATACAAGGGAGATCAAGAGCCTCAAAGAGGTCATTGAAAAGCTGAAACAAGATATGAAAATGAAGGATGAAAAGATGGCCCAATTCCAAAAGGAGAATTAAAGTTTGCAAGAAAGGGTAAATAAGTTGAAAACTAGGTTAAAGGGAAAAGTACTATTACAAGGAGATAAACATGTAATTTGGGATGTTATTGCAGCTGAGGCTGCTAAGTTCAGGGTTTATCTAAATTTTATAAATGAAAAATACAGCATGGTTATCATTGCCCAAAGTAGGTGTATTGTTGTAAATGAGACATTGGTGAAGAATCCCTCAGAATGGGCTCAAAATGCTATTGATCTGCTAAATTATGTGCCCATTGTCGAACTCCGGACCATTGGTGTCAAAGATAGGACTGCACTAATCATCTAGGCCAAGAGGATCATTTTTAAGCACAATTTACTCAGATCAGTTCAAAACAAAGATGTGCAGATGGAGCAGAGTTTACAGGAGTTTAAGGATAGGTTGAACAATTGTTTATCAAGGGCCTCCCATCATTTTGGGATGGTAAAGGGAAATTATACGGTCAAGAGGAATCCAATCCCCTCCTCACTCAATGCAGAATGGATCATTCGAAATTTGAAAACATGTAAGAGAACCTGAAGGAATCTAGTTTGGTGGAATACTTAGCCACAAATTTCTAGATTTTGAACCAATTCAAGATAGTGAAAATCGGGCTGCCAACTATGTCTTACGCTACTTGCATTGACCTAGAGATTCTGATAAAAGAAATGATGGATTATGAGATTCCTTCTTATTCTCAGTGGAAGGAGATCGTGTGACTAGGAAAGACGAAATGTAGTTCTCCAGGGACCAGTAAGTAACCTCCAGGTGTCACTAAACTAGCAAGTTTTGACAATGGATCGCAGCAAGACATATGGTGCAAAGGAAGCCAAACAGTCAGAGAGATCTTTCCCTAGTTTATGAAACATTTTTTGCTTAATCATTGTGAATTGTTTCATCTGCCGAGACTGTCAGTTGAAATTATTATAATCAGTTTTAGAAGCTGAAACATTTCAGTTTCAGCCGTTGTAATCGAATTATATAAATACTAGGAAACTTGAATGAATTAATGTTGGCAGAAGTGCAAGGGTGACTTTTTGGTTGTTTCTAACTCTATTGTAACTTTCTGAAGCTATCTTGAATATATATGCATAATCTTTTGAAGTCTCTATGAAAATATTCTAACGGTGGTGATATGAGTTTTGTTTTCCTTCATTGTATGTATTTCATGCGATATTTTACTCCATTTACATTTTCTTCTATTTAAATTGGAGAGTTAAAGGCCCATAATTCATCTTATGATGCTTTTGTCTTAATAAATTTAAACTGTATGTATTTCCTCTTAACGAATTCAGAATTCATTTTAGTAATGCTCTGATGCAGTTATTTGTTTTCTGTTTCTTCCCACACTCTGCTTAAATTCAATTTATAACTCAGATTCATATCCTCATTTAGCCTTTATCCTCTAGAGAGTTCTACTGACTGATCATTGTTTTCATTCAATTTCATAATTTTAACTCCATATCCCTGAGTGTTCATCCCCTTCCTTGCCAACAACTTTATGAAAACCCCCCAATCAAACCAAATCTAGCCACCGATTGCCAAATAATTATCAAGTGACATGATAGAGTCATATTTGAGTTGAGTAGGCTAGTGCCTCATCTCTAAAGTAGGTTGAAACATTTACCTCTGTCATTTGTCTATCAGTCGAACAAAATTTACAGAGTGTTAACATTTTGGCACCATTGTCAGGGACGAATTGAAAACTTTTCCCTGGGAAAAACGACTTTAAAGACTTAGTTTGATCCCTGAGGGTGACAGTGTGTCAAATACCTCATTGGCTGAGATTATTTTTTCCCTGGTGTCTCCATTAGAAAAACACCAGTTGCACCAAAGAAAATCCACACCAGGAGCAACCTAGACCCAGAAGCCGCAATCCCTGTGTCTAACCCTGAAATGCTTGTACGTAAAAGAAAAGAAATGCCAGTAGCCCCAGTGTTGTGTCTAGACTAATATCTGTCATTTCCCAAGGACGAAGTGACTATCATTGAAGACCTTGCATTTGATGTGAAATTTGAGCAAGTCCTATTCAGAACTAAGTCTGAATCTTGTTTAAACAAGACCATTTTTACGAAAAAAAGATTCCAAGATTTGATTTTAGCCACATCTACCAGGCCTGTAGTGATCCCCACTCAGAACCAACAGCCACTTCGACCCCTCACAGTAGCTATGGCAGCCAGATTTCCCACCCCCCATATTGCCTGCTCAACTACATGATCTACCTCAATATCATAACCTAAGGATCAAACTGTATGATGTTGAAGGTAACATATCAGCTCAAAAGCATCTAGACTGGTTTAATGACTACATAGACTTAAAAGAGGTGGACTTTGAATATGTGAAAATGAGTTTGTTTACACAAATTCTTGCAGGAGAAGTAAGGAAGTGGTTCAGAGCCCTTCCACCAACTAGTATATCATATTTTGAAGCCTTTGATACAAGCTTCGTGCAAAATGGGGGGATAAGAAAAATCCCATTCAGTTGTTGACCCAGTACAACAACATGAAAATATCACCTGACTAAACAGTTTAGGAGTTTTCAACTAGATTCATGAAGGTCTATAATGTTATTCCTGCTAAGGTAACCCCCCCCCCCAAAAGATGCTCAACTCAGATATGTCGATTCTTTTGAAAGTGACTTTGCTTTATTATTAAGAGAACGAAGATCTGCCACATTGGATGATATGATGACTAATTCCATAGAAGTTGAAGTGAACCTAATGGCTTCAGTGAAGATGAAAACTAATTCTGGCAGGGACATAAACATAACTCAGGATAAAGCACAACCTTCAACATCACAAACGTCAGAGGAAAGATTTGAAGCAATGATGAAAAACATGGAGATAATGATGGAAAGAATAGCTCTGGGTAATATATCTAACCCCAGAGAACATGCTGATGGTCCACCCAAAAATATGAGGAGACAAACAATCCCACAAATTAGACAAAGAGAGAAAATGAATCAAGGAAATTAGGGGAACCAAGCAAATCAAGCAAATCAGGCAAATCAGGGAAATCAAGGAAATCAAGGAAATTAGGGAGATCAACAAATAAGGCCTACTTTTCAAAATAATTATATAGATGAAAACTATGATGGATATTTTGAAGACAAAATGAACTATTGCGATGATAAAGAAACATAAGTGTTTTTTACTAAAGAAGAACATGACCAGTTCATGGATGCAAGTAAGATCTTTTTGCAAGATGAAGAAGAAAGGTTGTCAGTAGAAACAGAATATTACCAGACAGGATTGAAAAATTCCATCATGCAATTCCAAAGACAATACAACCTTCAAAATCAAAGGGTACCTCCAAACCCTCCAAAGGGAAATCCTCTAAAGGGAAAATCGACGAAAGAAGCTCAAAGTAACATACCTTCTTCAAGTCAACCTAAAAATATGTTGTTGGAAAGGGTTCAGCTATAAAGGACTCTGTTGCAAAGGGTACTGTGGACAAAGGAAAGCAGAAAGAAGAACCCTAGAAGAGAATATTGGAGGCAAGGAAATAAACGGTCACCAAAGAGGTAGAAAATATTTAATACTCTTTTAATTTTGAAAATGAGATGGCTAAGATCAAATTTTTTGTACCATTTAATGAATTAATCAAGAATAGCGAATATAGAAATCAGATCATCAAGATGCTTAAAACATAACAGGATTCTGATACCCTGAACATACAAGATGACCACCCTGCCATCTTATTCGGACCAAGAGTAGAAGAAAATGATGATAATGAAGAAGTTCCCCCTTTCTATGTTAGCGTGAAAGTCCATGATATGACTCTACACAATGCCATGTTGGATTCGGGGGCGTCTCATAACCTAATGCCAAAAGTGGTCATGGAAGAACTAGGTTTGGACATCACCAGGCCTTACAAAGACTTGTTCTCTTTCGATTCCAAGAAGGTGAAATGCCTAGGTCTTATCAAAGATCTGGTGGTATCTTTGGCACAAATTAGAGCGAAGAGCATGGTTATGGACGTACAACTGGTTGAAATCCCTCCCAAATTTGGCATGTTGTTTTCAATATCTTCGACTACAAAACTAAAACGAACCCTCCAGATGGACATTTCATATGCCACCATCCCTGTTTTCAGTCAGGATGGAAGGTTACTCAAAGAATTTTTTCTTAAATACATGGTCAACAACAAGTCACAACCAAGTAATCACCCCATCTACTCTATAGAAGTTGATTTGGGATATTCCATTTTCTTCAATGATCTGTGTTGCAGAGAAGAAGAACAAAAAATTGATATGACTGAGAAATCTGATAAACAGTTTCAGGAGCATTCGAAGCAGCAGAACAAAGAAAAAGATCAGATATGGAAGATGAGTTTTGATGGGGCTGCTTGCAGAGAAGGAGAGGGGGTTGGCTTGTGGATTAGTCATCCCAAAGGAGATTCCAAATTATGTTCTTATAAGCTTGTTTTTGAATGCACAAATAACATGGTTGAATATGAAACATTAATATTGGGGTTAAAATTCTTGGAAGAATTGGGCGCCAAAATAATTGTTGTACATGGAGACTCTATGCTAATTATAAATCAAATCAAAGGCATATACCAATAAAAAAAACCCAGACTGAGGGCTTATATAAAGATGGTACTAGAACTCCTTAAGAAGTTTCCAGAATGTAATCTTTCAACAATTCCAAGAGAACGGAAACAGGTCGTTGATGCCTTGGCTACTTTAGCAGCAATGTTCAAAGTTCCAATTTTCCCTGAAAAAAGATACAAGGTTGAGGTCAAGTACATGCCAGCAGTACCAGATAATATGAAGCACTCACAAGTTTTCAAGGATGAAAAATAGATAGAAAGTTTCCTCAATATGGAGAATGAATTTGAGAATTTGAACATTGATGATGAATACTATGACGATGAGGTGGATGGAGCCTCTTTCACAAAGGAGGGGTATTTGGACAATCATATTGTAGGCAAAGATATCGTTCCACTAAAGAGAAATATCATTCCTAAAGGTCTGGTACCATTGGAGAAACTCTTTGATAACAATGATGTGGCCAGAAGTCCAAAGATTACAGTAAATGAAGGGGATGTAGAAGATTGCAATATTGGGACCTCAGAAGATCCAAAAATCGTTAAGTTGTCCAGAAAGCTTAGCCCTGAAATTAAGGAGAGATATGTAAAATTGATGAAAGATTTCCCTGACGTTTTTGCCTAGAGCTATGATGACTTGAAAGTTTATGACACAAGTATAATTCAACATGTTATCCCAATCAAAGAAGATCACAAACCGTTCAAACATAAATTAAGAAGGATAAATCCTTTGTTTCTACCCTTGATTGAGAAAGAAGTAAAGAAACTATTTGAAGCCATAATCATAGTGTCCCTGATATTTTCCAAATGGGTGGAAAATCTGGTGCCAGTCAGGAAGAAGAGTGGAGAAATCCGGTTGTGTGTGGATTTCAGGAATCTGAACAAAGTATCTCTAAAATATCATTACCCATTGCCTAAGATGGATCATATTTTATAGAAGGTGGTGGGTTCTCAGAATATTTCAATGTTAGATGGCTTCTCAGGATATAATCAGATTATGGTGCACCCTGATGATCAGGAAAATACGACATTTACCACACCATGGGGAACATTTATGTATGCCAAGATGACTTTTGGGCTTATGAATGCAGGGGAAACATTTCAAAGAGCTATGGACATATATTTTTCCTATGAAAAGGAAAAATTCATTGTTATATACGTTGATGACATCATTGTGTACTCTGCCTCAGATGAGGAACACCTCATACATCTTAGAAGGGCGTTTGAAAAATGCAGGAAATTTGGTATATCATTGAATCCTAATAAGTCAAATTTTGCCATGGAAGAAGGAAAATTGTTGGGTCATATTATTTCAAAAGAAGGGATAAAGGTAGACCCTAGAAGAGTCGAGGGGATCTTAAAAAATGGCATACCCAGAAGCAAAAACGAGGTACAATCTTTCTTGGGAAAAGTAAATTTTCTAAGAAGGTTTATCCCAAATTTAGCTCAAATCATAAAACATATTACTAACATGCTGAAGAAGGGAAATGAAAAAAAGTGGATTCATGAGGCTAGAAAATATTTTGAAGACATCAAGGTGGCATTGACTAAGGATCCTTTACTGGTCAGTCCCAATTTTGAGAAAGATTTCATATTATTCTCTTTTGCTTCGGAACACACAATTGCCGGTGTTTTACTCCAGAAATATGACCAGAGTTTTGAGAATCCCATAGCATACTACAGTAAGGCATTGAGGGATGATCCTTTGAAATATGACATCATGGAAAAGCAATCATATGCTCTGGTCAAAGCCTTGAAAGAATTCAGAGTTTACATTCTACATTCTCATACTACTACTTATGTACCCAACAGCTCAGTGAAAGACATCCTAACCCAACCTGATCCTGAAGAAGAAAGGGGAAAATGGATAACAATGTTGTTAGAATATGACCTGGAAATCAAACCCACCAAGTTGGTCAAGGGACAGGGGTTGGAAAAGATGATGGCACAAAAAAATTGTGAACTTTTAGGAATAAACTTCATTGCAGAGCTGTCAGAAAGTAAAACAAAAGAGGAAAAGGCAACTCCACAAATATCCCAGAAATTTCTTGACTCTACTTAGTATGTAGATATCATCTTTGTGTTGAAAACTTTGTAGGCTCCTTCTGAATTTAGTAAAACAAAAGCCAGATTCTTGAAACTAAAGGCAACAAAATTTTGTATAGTGACTAAATCGCTATATTGGAAATATCTAGGGGGAATTTTATTGAGTTGTTTGATAGAAGGATAAGAAGAGAAAACCATCAGAGAGTTCGATAAAGGTGATTGTGGAGGTCATCATTATTGGAAGACATTTGTGCATAATATTTTGAGGGATGGATTTTATTGGCCTAGCATCTTTCCCGACATTTATAAAGAGGTTTCAAAGTGCCATGAATGTCGTATTTTCGATGGGAAAGGAAAATTGCAGTCTCTGCATTTAAAACCAATTTCGGTGGAATATCCTTTCAGACAGTGGGGCCTTGATTTTGTACGGGATATACACCCACAATACTCGGCTCAACACAAATGGATTCTGACAGCGACAGATTATTTCACTAAGTGGAATGAAGCAGTTCCCACCAGGAAAGAAACAGATGATGTTATCATCCGGTTTTTAGAAGAAAATATTATGTCCAAGTTCAGGTGCCCGACTAAGATCATAACAGACAATGCAACAGCTTTCAAGTCCAAGAAAATAGAAAAATTCTACAGTGATTACAATATCACCCTTGGTCATTCTACATAATACTACCCTCAAGGGAATGGATTGGTTGAATCTTCGAATAAAAGCTTAGTCAGAATCATCAAAAAACTGTTGCAAGAGAATAAAAAGGCATGGCACAAAAATCTCATTCGTGCGTTATGGGCTGACAGAATATCCCCAAAAATATCCATAGCCACGTCCCCTTTCCATATCGTCTATGGAACTGAAGCAATTTTTCTTACTACATTGGGGTTGTCATTAATAATATTGTTGCAAGAGAAAGACGCAGAGACAGACGCCACATGAAGAACGAAGGATGAACTCATCAGTGTATAGCAAACTAGATAAAAGGATTTCCATAATGCCCAGTTGCGCCAAGACAAGATCAAAGAGGATTTCGACAGACATACCAAGGTGGATGACTTTGAACGAGGAGACTTGGTACTAAAATGGGATGCTGGAAATGAAGATAAGGGAAAACATGGGAAATTTGATCACCTATGGCTAGGACTGTTCGAAATTGCAGCATACTATGGGAGAAATGCCTACTTGCTACAAGAGAGTAATGGATACATCATTGGAGGAGGGCATATGAATGGTAGGTTCCTCAAGCATTACATTGTTTGAACAATAAACACCCTGCCCATTCATTGTACATAATCATTTCTACATTTTATTTTTGCATTAATAAGTTGGAATAAAAACAACGTTGTTGAAGCCTGAGGTGAAGGCCCTAAGCTATGTTGGGTCGATTTTGAATTTTTGAATAAAGACAACAGATTCAAATTGCATGAATAAATCACAACCCAATGGATAGGCACCAGGTCTACAGTTCTTTGCTACCTCGCAGGGAGGATAACATCCCCAGTTGGAGCCTATGTTATCACCGTAATGATTTTTGTATGGAATACAAGTTTCAGATTTAGCAGAGGGTTAAAGTAGTGTGGATATGTGGGTAAATTTGGAGGACCAGGTAACATCTGACGGAGAAAAGCTAATTTAGCAGAGGCACGGAAGTTGATGGGGCCTGGCGGACTGTAGATCTTGAAGCGTCCCAGATCGACGACCAAGACACATATCGGGCAATGAAGTAGCGCGGAGGATAATTGTTCGAGGGTGGGCCGAGGAAAATACCATGGTTTCATTTCATGGATGTGTGGTTCCATCAAAGGCATATCGGGGCGAAAATCGGTCTACCCAAAACCGTTTTCTCCAATCCCCGATATCGAAAACGCATATAAAAGCAGGCCCCAGTCATTATTTTATGATATTTCAAAGTGTTCGAACATTAGAAAATTGGCACAAACGCTCTATTTGAAACTGAATCTCAACAGTGAACTAGATTCGAGCATTCTTCGTCGATTCACAGGTATTTTTCATTATGGGTGTTATAACCCTATAATTCATAGGATCATCTGGTGACTGGAATTTTTTCCACTCTGGGTGTATTTTGGTTTGCAAATAATATTTCATCTATGCAAATTATTTTCAAGGAAAGGAAAAGAAAAGAGAATTCATGGTTGTTGACGCTGAGTGATTTTTCCTAACCCCATGGAGACAAAAGCAAGGGAAGCAGCGCACAAAACCCACAAAAATCGCTAAAGCCTAGGTTTTTGTTGCATTCGTGCCTAGAGAATAAAGAATGCGCTTAGATCGATGATCGATCTAGCGGCGCGTAGATCAACGAATGACAGTGGATTCTGGACCCCCTCGATTGTTCTACTTTTAACGGTGGGGGGGGGTCCGGAATGGTGATTAAAAAGTGCGCACAGATCTACGATTGTCATGAAGGCGCGCAGATGGACGGTCTACAGGCGATTCCGGACCCCCTCGATCATTCTTCCTTTAACGATGGGGGGGGGGGGTGTCCGGAATGAGGCGGGTTTTTTCCGGTGGGCCCTATCCCAACGCGTCATTCATCCATTGCATCAGGCCTCCTCCGCTCCACAATACATCCTTCATTCACGCTGCATTTGTCAGTTCCTCACCCTTCTTTCCTTCACCCCTTCACCAAATCTTACCCCTCCATGAATAAACAGACTCAGGATAAAACCATTAGGTTAATAGTCATGATTAAACCTGTTAATAATAAATTAATTATTAATTAATTAATAATTGAGTTAGCGTGTTAGTAATTAATCAATTGTTAATTAATTAAATTAATAATTAGGTTAGAGTTTGTATATAATACAAATAAAACAAATCATAAAACATTAAAAATTAAATTAAAAAGAAATTAAAAAAAAATAATATTAAAAAAAACACAAAACAAATTAAATATAAAAACAAAATAAAACTTAAAACACATATAATAAAACATATATAAAAACAAAATAAAAAACATAATAATTAATAATACAAAAAACATATGTTAAAAACAAAAAATTAAAACAAAATATAATACAAATTATATTATATAAAACATTTAAATGAAAACATAAAAAACGTAAACAAAACATATAATAAAAAATATTAAAAAACTAAAACTAAAAATTAAAAAAAACATGCTATCCTAAGTCTACCCACCCAAAACCCCACACACACTTTCATACATCACATCCTAAACAAATTGACATCAAAAATAAATCAACGTTCTTTAAAAATTCCGGACCCCCCCTCACCATCCGGAGTTTAACGAGAGGGGGGGGTTCGGAATGGTAGTTTTCCATTACCACCCCTCGGACAGGTGTCATCCCCACAATCCAGCGGACCCCCCCCCAAAAAAAAAAAACCTCTTACCACCTCAGGGGGGTCCGGAATACCACCCAACCCAAAAAAAAAAACCGCTTTTGTCATTTTTCACCTATTTTCGTCTGTTCAGGATGTCTTCATCCGAGGTCGTTACTGGGCAAATCAAAACGAATTTTAAGAAAATGAGAGAGGTTTTTCTCCATAACGGGATGAGTAACAAAAAACTCTCTCAGTTGTTTCACTGGTGCCATGAACAGGGATAATTAAAGACATCTTCCAGGCCCTTTTTTCCAGATTTTCACTTCTCCATTATAGTCTTGATTTTGCGGAAGCTGTTACGGCCAGCTGGAGGCGAATTTGCAAAAAAATAAGGAAATTTCTGTCCAGACCATGACCATCTACAATAACCTCCTTCATTTTTTTCCCAGGTGTCAACGTTGAAGAGAAAAATATGTTTGTTTGGATCCCTTTTTCGCATAAATTAGGCCCATCTTTCATGGCGGACAGTTCCAAATTTTTAGGGATTTATGGCTATTTTTGGCCGAGGCGGTTGAAACCGACTTCTGAAACTTATGGGGAGGTCTATGCTATTTATTCAGAGATGATTTTTAATGTAAAGGTTGTTGATCTCACACCCAGAAGGCTATTCCCTGTAACATTTTTCTGATTCACCAGGAATACAAAGGGACTTTTTCACAAGATTCATGTGTGTCGACGATTGGTGAAGTTTTCTTGCTTCGTCGAATGTGATTCTAATCAGTCTTCACTATGTTTCTCAATTTCTAATTTTCAAAAGGATAATTAACGTAGAATTTATCCCTGATACTCTGTGCAGTGCTTTTGAGAATCTTAATGTTTTCCTCTGATACTACAATGAAGAAATTCTTGGATGTTTTTTTGTTGTAGTTGATTATCTTGTCTGTTCCTATTTTACATCACTTTATTTCTAAAGATTCCAACGTCTACATTACCTTGCCCTATGGAAATACCTTATAGACCTGTGTTCAATTTCAAACTTGTCACAGACCCCATAGCCCAATGGTCTTCTTTTGCTGTCTCAACCAGAAAACCCCAAGAACATAACCCTATTCTGCATAGCTAGCATAATATCCTCTTCCAACAAAGTTATATTAGAAAGAGAGATCCCTCTCTGAGTCTTGGAGGGCTGGATCCCAGACTCGAAGTGGTTTTCATGTTTCCTTCACAGCCTTGGGAAAATTACAGAGTGCTAACAATGGGTACAAAACCTGTTGTTTTATTCGGGTCCAAACAAGACCCTGCCTCTACAGAGGAAGCCCTAATTGACAGGGACTCTGATGTATTTGACACAGATATTATTTTTTCACCCATTTCTGTGGCTAGAGCCAACTTGCTAGACAATGTTGGAAAATGAATACCCTTCCTCGAAGTGGTCCAAGATTCCATTACCCCTTACGCCGTAGAAGTCATTTTCCGTTTCCCAAAGTTCGTAAGCTGGTGTGTGAAACAGTATTCACAGGAAGAAAAGGTTATTTTGAATAAATTAGGGTCAAAGGTCTTATGCGATATAGATAGCCCATCAATTAGACACACCCTTTGTCTACCAGAGTCTTCCCCCATAGTGTCAAAGCCATTCTAGGAAGAGGAAATGATCACAGTCTACAGAGAGTGTCCCTCAGAAGTAAAAACCCTATTTCTGCAAACCATTGTAAAACTTGAACACCAGTCTGAAAGTCTGTCGTTACCTATGAATGTAAGTGTCATGGTTATTGAATTCCAATGGGCTTGTTCCATACTTAGTCAAATATTAGGATTGGATAACGACAAGTTTGTAGTAGAAGTCATGTTGGGTTTCCTGTTGACCTTTTTTATGTTAGAGTCTAGTCAGTTGGTCTATATCAGTTTTGACAAGTTCATTGCTGACAATATGCATCAACAGTTGGTAAATTTCAATTCATCGAGACACTTCAGATACTACACGCACTTGTTGAGAGTGTTCCTGGAATCGAATAAGACTGAATTCCCTAAAGTTGCATTCATCTCGATTGAATGCAAAAGGATCACCATGCTTATTTTCGTAAACAAGATCATGTTGAGGGTGTATAGTCTCATCTTTGGCATGGACCTGCCAAGGGTTTTGGAAGAAATGAAAATCTCTTTACAACCAAATCTAGAGAATAGGGTGGGAGATTTGATGTTGTTCATGCATTCCACTGTAATTTGGGTATATGGTTATCAATAAGGACCTCATCTTTTACCTGTCTTCCTGACTCCTAGAGTCTTTTCCCTAGAGTTCATCAGACAAAGGATTATTTTAGAGACAAAGCATTTTATGAAAATGCACAAGGCATCTAATTTAAAATTTTCTTTCATGATAAGACCTTTTGTGGTAAAGGCCAAGTCTTGTTTGCCTCAAATCCAAGCCAAACTCAGTGGATTCAGGTTTACACAGTTACAAGGTAGGAGATATGACCCACACTAGATCATATCTAAAAGGAGATTGTTGAGTAGGCAAGGCCCCTACGAGCATGAGTAGGTTGAAGGATTTGATAAACTAGAAAATTTGGAAACATGTGCAGACATGGGAGTCACTTTGCAACCTTATCACACATAACATATAATGTCAGCCCCGCAGCAGGTCCATACACAAAAAAAATCTCCAAGGTTGATTATAAAAGCTCCCAAGATGAGTGTTTATAACAAAAGGAGCAGTTCATAGGTCTTGAGTCCCAGTGGTCAGTAGAATGTGCTTAATAAGGTGAAGATCACACAGTCCCCACAAATAGTAGATATGGAAGAAGAAGAACCCAAAGAGAAAATGGACATAGAGATGGTGGAGAGCAGAGCCAAAAATGAAGAAGTCAATACAGGGAGCATGCCACAAGGTGAAAGCAACTCAAGAACTTTTAGCAACAAAAAATATATCTTTAGCAAGACACCTGGAGAATTATACCAATCCAAAGAAGATTTGGCATGCCAATATGTCGTGAAAGGAAATATGGAAAATAGTGAAATAAGAGATTTGTTTCCTAAAGTAGAAAATATATCCCAGCATAAGGATTCCCTATTTTCAGTCAGGGATGTGGAAAGGAAGACATTTAACATGGCATTGGCAGATGATGACAAGGTGTCTGAAATCAATATGCATTATGAAAATATTGGTGCCCGAGACAAAGTAAAGTTCCACAGGAATTCTAGTGACATGCTATATTCGGACTACTTGAGTTTGAGTCTGAGGGTTTCAAGATTAACAACACATGCACTCAAATTGGATGGACAATTGAAGCAGGAGAAAGCATCTAGCAAATCCTGGCAGACACAGGTCAAAATATTGGAATCTGAAGGCCCTCAAGGGGTAAAGGCTTCTTTAGATGAGAAAGAGAAGATGATCCAAAGCCTAAAGAAGAAGTTGAAGATGTTCGCGATAAAACATCCAAAAACAACAGAACTGGATTCTCTAGAGCAATAAAAGGAGACATTCAGACAAGACACACTAAATTATAAAGCTAAAGTGTTGTAGTTGGAAAAAGAGAAAGACAATTGGTCACAAGGACAAGTATCAACATTAGATATGGTTGTCATTGTACCTGCTAATACAAAAGTTGGATCAAACATTGATGGATTGGTTCAGGCTATGTCCCAGGTAAGATTAAAGACATGGGAGATCAAGAACCTCTGAGAGGTCATAGAAAAGATGTAGCAAGATATGCAAATGAAGGATGAAAAGATGGCCCAATTCCAAAAGGAGAATCAAAATTTGAAGAAAGGGTAAATAAGTTGAAAACTAGGTTAAAGGGAAAAGTATTGTTACAAGGAGATAAACATGTAATCGGGGATGCTATTGCGGCTGAGGCTGCTAAGTTCAGGTTTATATAAATTTTATAAATGACAAAGACAGCGTGGCTACCACTGCTCGAAGCAGGTGTATTTTTGTAAATGAGACATTGGCGAAGAATCCCTCGGAATGGGATCAAAACTCTATTGATTTGTTGAATTTTGTGCCCACTGCCAAACTCCAGACCATTGGGGTCAAATATAGGACTACATTCATCATTTGGGCCAGGAGGATCATCGCTAATAACAATTTATTCAAGTCGGTTCAAAACAAAGTTGTGTAGATGGAGCAAAGTTTACAGGAGTTTAAGGATAGGTTTGAACAATTGTTTATCAAGGGCCTCCCATCATTTTGGGATGGTAAATGGAAATTATATGATCAAGAGGAATACAATTTCCTCCTCACTCAGTGCAAAATGGATCATTCAAAATTTGAAAGCATGGAAGAGAACCTGAAGGGACCTAGTTTGGTGGAATACTTAGCCACAAATTTTGAGTTTTTGAACCAATTCAAGACAGTGAAAACCGAGCTGCCAACTATGTATTACGCTACTTGCATTAACCTCTAGATTCTGATAAAAGAAATGATGGATTACGAGATTCCTTATGATTCTCTGTGGAAGGAGATCGTGCGACTGGGCAAGATGAAATGAAGTTTTCCAGGGACCAGTAAGTAACCTCCAGGTGTCACCATACTAGCAAGTTCGAGAGTGGATCGCAGCAAGAAAAATGGTGTAAAGGAAGCCTAACAGTCAGAGAGATCCGTCCCTAGTTTATGAAACATTTTTTTATTAATCATTGTAAATTAGTTCATCTTCTGAGACTGTCAACTGAAATTATTATAATCAGTTTTAGAAGGTGAAACATTTCAGTTTTAGCCATTGTAATCAAATTATATAAATACTAGGAAACTTGAATGAATTAATGTTGGTAGAAGTGCAAGGGAACCTTTTTGGTTGTTTCAAACTCTATTATAACTTTCTGAAGTTGTATTGAATATATTTGCAGAATCTTTTGAAGTCTCTCTGAAAATATTCTAATGGTGGTGATATGAGTTTTGTTTTCCTTCATTGTATGTTTTTTCTCTGATATGTTACTCCATTTATATTTTCTTTTGTTTAAATTGAAGAGTTAAAGGCCCAGAATTCATCTTATGATGCTCTTGGCTTAAGCAATTTAAACTGTATGTATTTCCTCTTAACGAATTCAGAATTCATTTCAGTAATGCTCTGATGCGGTTATTTGTTTTCTCTTTCTTCCCACGCTCTTCTTAAATTCAATTTATAACTTAGATTCATCACCTCATTTAGCCTTTATCCTCTGGAGAGTTCTACCGGTTTATCATTTTTTTCATTCAATTTCATAATTTTGACTCCATAGCCGTGAGTGTTCCTCCCCTTCCTTGTCACCAACTTTATGAAAACCCCCCAATCAAACTAAATCTATCCATTGATTGCCAAATAAATATCAAGTGACACGAGAGAGCCCTCTTTTATTTGAGTAGTCTAGTGCCTTAGCTCTAAAGTAGGTTGAAACATTTACCTCTATCGTTTTTCTATCATCCGGACAAAATTTACAGAGTGCTAACAGAACTATGGGATAAATTAATGAATTTGTATCAATCAAAGTCCCTGGTAAACAAGTTGTTTCTAAAGAAGTTGTATCATTTTAGGATGGAATATGGAGATTATGTGACAGAACATCTAAATGTCTTTAATACTTTGGTAAGTCAATTTGTCTCTGTTAATATTACGATTGCAAAAGAAGATGCGTGTATTACTTTTTTATGTTCTTTTACAGACCCTTGGGATAATCTGGTTGTAGCAATTGGTAGTACTGTTGTGCTACTTATATGTTTAGTATAATGCATTCATTAATTATCAATACGGGATTTGTAATCAACAGAGTTACAAGACACCAGTAAGAAAGGTAATTCTAATGTTATGAGTATAGAACTATTCTAGATTAAGCATGTTGGAAATAAGACAAACTAGCAAATCAAAACACACTTTGGTTGTCTTTCAAAGAGAGGCTATCTACTCCATTATGGCACATGCAAGTATGAGATGGATTTCTTTTGACAGATCAACTCTTCTATCTGACCCAGAAAACTAACTATGCAATCACACTTCTGAAAGGGAAATCACACATCAATCATCAAGACATAGCATGGGTAGTTCAATAGTCAATATATTGAGTATGTTGTGGTTCACAATGTGTTGTTGTAAACTTCACTAGTTCTCCTCCAAATATGTCTGACTACTGCTGCCAACATTTTTGTCCATGAAACAAAATCAACTTCATAAAAACAGAAACAACACATATGCAAAACAAAGTAAAGATCTCCAAACAATTGTATGATCGAAATCCTAGTCTAAACTATACTGCTATCATCTGAAAGAATTAAGATTCGGCTAATCTAAGATCTATACTATTGAAATCAACTACTAACACTAATCTATAAAGATGCTAACATTTTTTGGGCGGTGGGCCCTTTCCGCTTCAACAGGTCAGCGACTGGAATCTACAATAAGCTTTCTTCCAATCCACACATTCCTCTTACTTAAATTTCAAAACATAGAATTAAACTATGCTAACAACTCAACTCACATTCATTCATAAATGATCAAGACCTGGAAATAAGTGACATCCTTCTATTAAACTTCAACTCATAATGTTTTCTACAATATGTAACACTGCTTCACATACTGTGTTATGCTAACTCTCTACTACCTCCACCATCCTTGCCATGACTATTTAAACAGACTTAGTCGTGAAACACAAGGAGGTGAAATCTTTAGCAAATTAGTCAATTGTCAAATTTATATATTCGGTTACATATTTTAAGCTTCATCCTCATGACACGAAGTGTATGAGGATGAATCAATAGAAAAACAAGCTTATCATAACCTTGCTAGAGCTTTAATGATTCAACAAACATCCGACAATTATCTTTAGTACGATCTGGAGCTAAACTTGGTATATTTTGCTTCCTATGTCAGTACCGGATCATGACAGGTGAGATTCGGTAAATGGTACCGGATCTGAACAATGAACAAGTGGTTGGTACCGGATCGCGACAGTCTACGGCCGTTGGTACCGGATCGCGACAGGTGAGATTCGGTACCGGATTCAGACAATGGAAATCTAGTGCATAAGTACCAGATGGTTGAGATGGTATAGAAAGGTTGGACTCATCTAGAGGTCAAAGGTTATACATGGCAAATTGAAACATTAGTACATAAAACATTTAGTCTCCTAGCTCAATAAACCAAAAAAATGCATGAATTAATTACACTTTACCTTATGACCTCATCAATGGCTAATGGTAGTGTTCTTTGTCATTTATCCAAGCTTAGGCAAGCCAAAAAGGTATATATGAGGAGTATAATAGGGTAGTGGGGATGTCAATTTAGAGGCTCAACATTCCCCCATGCCAAAAACATTGCATGTCCTCATGCAACTGAAACAAACCAAATTTTTTTCCAAATTTGAGACTTCATTCTTTACTTTTGTGGATCAATGATGTTGATGGTTGAGGCTTCTGCTTTCAGCTCCCTTTTTATGATCCTAATGTATTGTAAGACTCTTAGTACTTTCTTGAGCTTATTATAAGTCTCTTCATGGTCATCTTGAATTTTTTGGTTGGTTGCTTTCAATTGCTCGTTTTCCTTTTTGATATACATGTCCAATAGTTGGTATTCCTTCACTTCTTGTTTGAGTTCCTGGTTTTGTTTTTGCAGCTCCCCAATCTTTTTCTTCATCTGTTCTTTTGTTAAGGTCCTTGTTGACTCCATTGTTTTTGGATGGATGTATTCTCTTTCCTCCACTTCTTCCCTCCTCCCACATAAAGTAATAGTGACTTGTTCCTCGGTCAAACTAGGGATGTCATCCTGGACTGATAGGTCTTCAGAAGGGGAGGTAAGATCTATTGGATCTTCATGTGTATGAGGACTGAAAACTGCTTTTCATTTCTTTTCCATGCTCCTTGTGGTTTTTTTACAAGGGGGTACTGGATCAGGGGTGCTCACAGGCTTCCTTTTCTTCTTTTCTATTTGTGGAATGGTTACAAGGGATTGTTCTATAAACTGTTCACTTTTATTTTCTGAGCTATTCTTCCCTTTTCTTACATTTTTTGTCTTATGACCCTTCTCCTCAAGTGTTACTATTGAAGTCTCCTCTACTAATTTGGTTTTACCTTTTGATTCTTGACTTTTAAAAGTCTTATTGACTGTGGAAGAGGGCCCTGCTTGTTTACTAGCTTTTTCATTTTGGCTCACTGTTCTGGATGATGATGGAGTTTCCTTATCTTTCTTGCCCTTTTTCTTTTGAGGTTCCTTATCTTTCTCTGGAGCAAGTTGGGCTTCCTCTGCAGGTTTTTTTTTTGTGGGAAGGTGTTGAGTGATGAAGATTTTCCAACTAATCATTTGCTTCCTGATTTCATGTAAAAATAACATCTTAATAAGACCTTGATGGTAAATGCTAGTCTTCTCAGTTTTGGATAGGGATTTGACACCTCTTACCATCTTGTTCAGACTCATCCATAACAAATATGGGAAATCAATTTCAGGGCCTCCTTCAAAGTGTAATAGAAGCCTAGGATGATATATGAAGGTTACAGCATACCTTCCCTCACAAGTGAGGAATCGTTGAAGAATAGCAAGCATTGGATGATACTCTTCCTTGATATAGTTCCTAGGGATCCCCTTTTTCCAATCAGGGTGTTGATGATATTCTTTCAAAAATTGTTGGCACATTTCTTTGTTGATTCCTACTCCTTTGAAATACTTGGCTCCTCTGATAGGTAATCCCGTGACCTCCCTTAAAGTTGCTTCATTGATTGTTAGTTGCAGATTGCCTATATGCGCAATCTCTCCATCGTAACCCTGAATAAATGCGTGAGATACCTTCTCATGCTAGCCTGTGAATTTCTACAAAAATGGCATCCATCCTGATCTATCATACTTCTCTCTACATAGTTGGAACTCCTCGGTCTCTCTATAAATCTGCAAGACTAGTTCATGTCTACTTACAACCATATTTATAAATTGTGAGAAAAAATCGGGCTGTAGCACAAGGATTTAGTCAGCTGATGAGGGTAAGGGTTTGGTACCAGAGATCGTAGGGAGAGGTAAGCTCGGAACTGGAGAAAGGTTGGTAATGGAAAAATATATGGTGATGGCGTCGCTAATTCGAATGGTGAGTTTAAGTAAAGATGTTTCAAAGGGAAATTAAGACAAGATGAGGCTCATCTGGATGGCTTCGCCACCTAGATAAGTCATTTCATTTCTTCCCATTTAGTGTAATGATGGGGACGAAACGTTGGGTGTCGAAGCATCATTGTTGTTTGGGATAGGTGATTGGACCTCTGAGCAGTGAATTTGATGTTGAATCATGGCTCATAACACAAGATAAGTTTGTGATTTTCTTTAGGATGAAGCATGTTCATGGCCCATCATTACTAGACACGCTTCATATTCATACTTTTGATGTGATTTTTCCCTCAATCATTTTCGAGTACTTATGTGATGAGAGGATTGATTAAGGTTAGGCATATGGGTATGAGGGATAGGTGCATGGTTTTAACACTAAGGTTATAAGATCTAGTAAATTTTTTCATACCTATTGTAGTTTTATAAGAAAAGTAAAGTAAATAATACCATGTTACCTTTGCTTTTACCATTGTATGATCAATACCCATAGCATATGCAACTGCCTTTGTATTTGAAGCTTGTAGATTGTCAGAGTTCATCTTTTTAGGCTGGAGTTTTCTGGAAGGTTGGTACTGGAATTTCCTATACTTCATGAAACTTCTTTATTCTATGCTTATCTTCTTTTGTGTTTGGTTCTGTAGGGTTGTAGCATGAGCATGCTGGTTTTTGAAGATGAGATGTGAGTCTGAAAAAGAGTTCCGAAGGAGCTCTTTGACCTTCCCCCGTCCAAGGATGTTGCATATCCTTACGCAAGAAGATTCAACACTCTATATCATAATTCCAGAAACCAAATCAAATTCCAGAAGTAAATTTATCACCTATCATATGATCACATGCCTAAAAAAAATTGAAATTGCCTTTCTTTTGATGACTTATTAACAAGGGTAGCATTCAACAGTGAAAACAGGGAGGTTTTTATATTTTTTCCAAAAGAATAGATCTAACCTAACTTGCTTCGGAGATTTACTATCATTAGATGTTATGGATAAATTTCATAGTATAAGTAGATTAGAATCCCTAATTAGGGCTCCACTTTTAAGAAGTTTCCTTCTTAGGTAATGCAGGCTTTAGATGTCAGACCGGTAAGGTTGACTTAGGGTAATTCTCAAATGGACATTTTCTTGTAATAATTATCTTTGTTTAGTAATCTGGAGTTGTATCTCATAAATGTTAACAATGAGCTTTGCTTGTAGTTTTCATCTTTTAGATGACAAAAGTGGATTTTTCAATCAGATAAGTATAGATGAGACATTTCTCAACCAGAACCCACTTCCAACAATCTTGTTCAGTACTCCGGTGGGGTAGTTGTGATAATTAGTGAGAAGCATCCCTTCCCCAAGAAGAATGCCCCATTTCCAACAGGCCTGTTCAGTACCCTGATGGGTTTGCCAAGTCATACCACAGACCGATACTCGCTACTAGCAGACCTGTTCAGTATCCCGGCGGGTTAGTCTCTTAAACCCTTTTTCCATCAGAGGCTTCTTGTCCATAGTCACCTATTTTGTTTTGATTAAAGAGTGTTTTTGCATGGTGACAAGGGAGGATCGTCTAAAAACCTTTTTATAGGATGGAATGGTATTGGGTTGGAAGGTATATTCTCTTATTTGGATGTCTTTAAAGATTTGTCTGAAGGAAAAATAAACTTATGTATTGCACATTAAATCCAAATGTATAATTTTGTGTGAGTTTGTCCATAAGAGAATGACCTAAAGTTACCTTAGGGTACTGATACATCCTCTTCCATACAATTTTTCCTAGTGTTCCCATGACAGAGAGTGTTCATATACTAATATGTTACTCTTTAGAAAAGATAATCCAATGAATACTATTGAAGTCTAGTTAGGGTGAGATAGTTACTTGTAGGCTAATATAGTTTTTATCTCTTTAATCATGTTGAAATACTGGATAAGGGAAACCTCTAGACTTTAAAGCAGATTAAGCATGGTTATTTTAACAATCATAGGTAAAGATTATGTCTTCTTTTTCAACCAAAAGAAATTAAAATACTTCCTTTTAGGTAGCAACATAACCAAAAGAAATTAAAAATTCTTCCTTTTAGCTAGCAACAGAACCAAAAGAAATTAAAAATTCTTCCTTTTATCTAGCAACAGAACCAAAAGAAATTAAAAATTCTTCCTTTTAGCTAGCAACAGAACCAAAAGAAATTAAAAATTCTTCCTTTTAGCTAGCAACAGAACCAAAAGAAATTAAAGATACTTCCCTTTAGTCAGCAACAAAACCAAAAGAAATTATTGCTTCATAAGAGCTGCCATTTGATGTTGCATTCGGCTTCTTGGTTCCAGCTTAAGTGGTTGTTGCATGGCTTCATACTTCATATTAATTGACATAATCTTTTGAAATATGTGTAGCATTCCTTGTCAATTAAGTGATGTGTCCTGATAGTACCGTATAAGGACAGATTTTTGGTACTGGACTAGCACAAGACAGTTGGTACCAGACCAGAGCAGGGTTTCTGGTACCAGAGTATTGTTGATTCCTACAAACTAATGTTTAGCAAGTTCTTGAAGGATCAAATAAATTGTAGAAATCTACTTAGAAAGATAAAATGCGAAAGTAAAACAAAAGGAGGTAAGAATCCCTTGTTACCTTCATCTTATTAACAAAACACAATCCAAACCTATGTACAAAAGTTTTAAAAATAAACCAATCAATCAATGTGGATCAGTAGGAAGGTCTTCTTCCTTACTGATCACCTGCATATCTGAATTCTGTAGTATACGAGTCAAAAATTCCTCTCTTGATAGGGGTTTGTTATAAATTCTCAACCGGTGACCATTCACAAGTAGTGGTGTCTATTGTTCGGCAATTTCCTTTATCCTGATTGAACCATTGTCATAGACAGTGTCAATTTCATAGGGTCCCATCCAACGAGTAGTTAACTTACCTTTGAAGTTCTTGAATCTGTTGTCATACAACAAGGCCCAATCTCCTTGTTGAAAATTTTTCTTTTTGAGATACTTGTCATGTCATTTTGTTCTCTGCTCTTGAATGAGGGTGGTTCTTTAAGTGCTTCCTACTTGATTTCGTCCAACTCATTAAGATGCAAGAGTCTTTGTTATTGGGCTTCATCCAAGTTCATGCCAACTTGTACTGCAGTCCTGAAGGTTTTGATCTGGAATTCTATGGGGAGAAGTACATGCTTCCCATACACCAACCCGTAGGGTGTATGTCCTATTGTATTCCTCCAAGTGATTCTATAAGCCCATAAGGCTTCTAGTAATCTGTCAGCCCAATCCTTGTGGTGTAGTTGTATTGTTTTGGTAAGAATGGACTCAATAACTTTGTTGGTAGATTCTACTTGTCCATTTGCCTGTGGATGGTAGGGTGTAGATTTCTTGTGTTTAATTTGGTATTGTTCTGTAATAGCTTTGATGAGATTATAGGTAAATTGTGTTCCCTAATCATTCACAATTTCTCGAGGTACACCAAATATAGTAAAGATGTCATTAAAAAGTAAATCTACCACTGATTGTTCACTTGCAGCTGGTAAATCTTTTTCTTCAACCCACTTAGTCACATAGTCTGTACATACAAGTATGTACTTTTTCTTTTTAGATGCAGGGTTAATGGGTCCTACAAAATCTAATGCCCATTTCTTGAAAGGCTCAATGACTACTTGGGCTTGAAGTGGCATTTGGTCTTGTTCAATAGGCTTACCCATTCGTTGGCATTCATCACAATTGGATACATAGGTTTTAGCATCTTTCAAAATATGAGGCCAATAATGACCAGATTGCACAACTTTATAAGCGTTCCTCTTGTCTGCGAAGTGTCCTCCACAAGGACCATCATGGCAGGCTTGCAAGATATCATGAATTTCATCTTCCCTTACACATCCCCTGATTACCAAATCTGGTCATGTTTTGTAGAGACAATCATCGTGCCACATATAGTTTTCACTTAGCTGAATTACTTTCTGTTTTTCTCTAGGAGAAAATTTCTGAGGCATCTTCCCTATCACAACATAGTTAGCTACATCTGCATACCAAGGAGTGAATGTAGAAATAGAAAACAAATTTTCATCAGGAAATTTATCTTCTATTGGTGCGTTATCTCCCAGATGAATCATTCTAGATAAGAAATCAACCACAATATTATCTTCTACTGGTGCGTTATCAAGAGGACCAAATTGGTCCCTTCCTTTTCATATCTGTACCAATTTGGTCCTCTTAATACAGGGGTAGTTGACAATTTCTGTTTTAGAATCTCAAAAGATATTTGGCATTCATCATCCCACTTGAATTCGGCTTCTTTAGATAATAATTTGAATAAAGAGGTAGCTAGGCTTATAAAATTTGGAATGAATCTTCTATAGTAGCCCGCATGCCCTAAAACGCTACGAACTTCCTTTTGTGAGGAAGGCATTCTGATTTGTGTGATAATATGAATCTTTGCCAGATCAACTCTCTTTCCAGAACCAGAGATGTGATGTCCCAAAACAATACCTTCAGTGAGCAACATTTTTGACTTTTCATTACTTAGGGAAAGATTAGTTTCCTTACACCTAATCAAGACTTTTTCTAGACTGGTCGAAGCTTCTTGGAAGTCTTTTCCATGAACTGTAAAGTCATCCATGTAGACTTCCACGCAATCATTGGTCAAGTTAGAGAAAATGGCTAGGACATCCATTTGAAAAGTGGCTCTCCACTTACCATTTTTCTTGGGAACTATGACAAGTGGAGACACCCATTGACTATCTGAAATGGGGTATATGAGATTGGCTTGAAGGAGTTTTTGCAATTCCTCTTTTACAATATCTTTAAGGGATGCATTCATCCTTCACTGAGGCTGTCTAACTGGTCTGATTTGGTCATTAGTGTAGATATGATGTGTGCATGTGTCAGGGTGAATGCCTTTCATGTCTGCATAATCCCATGCAAAGGCATCAAATTGTCTTTGGGGAATTTCAATTACTTGTGTCTTTTGTTCTAGTTCCAAACTAGAGTTGATATACAAAGGTTTTCCTGGGATAATCTCAACAAGTTCATTACTTTCTTCCTTCTCTGAGGAAGCTGGCGATAAAGTATATAATTGAGTGATATCAGGGTGCCAGGTTTTTTGAAATTCAGAACTGAAAATGTGTGACAATTCTGCAAAAGACCTCGAGTATTCAATACAATTTGTATTAGCAAAAAATAAACTTAAGACTTGTTCATCCAATTGTTCTTGCATTCCAATTACCCATTCAAGTGTTAACAGGGGTCTGATGCAATCTTCTTCTCCATAAGGGTTTTCTAACAAGACAGGTATCTCCTGTGTTGGTTGGACAGGAGGGAAGAGGACAAGATTTTGTCTATGTGTGCCATTGGATATATTCATCTCACCAGACCGAGAACTGATAAAGGAATCTATTGTGCCCAGCCAAGGACAACCAAGAACCACAGGGTGTCCTGGTTTGGAGGATGATTTATAGTAGATGACTAGAAAGTCTATTGGATATTCCCAAGAAGCTAGAGTGACTGTGACATCATCTAAACTTCCTGCAGGGCTAATGACTGACTTATCTGCCAACTCTATCATGGTTTGGGTTGGTCTTAACTGGTTGATTTGGAGCTTTTGCATAGTTTCAAAAGGAATTACATTAATTGTTGCACCCAAATCAATGAATGTGTTTGGTAAAGAAATACCATTAATTTCAACAGTGACTACTGGGTTTCTAGGGTCATTATATTTGTATGGCATTTCAGAAATAAATTCAGATAATTGTCCCACCACCTGAACAAGGGGAGGTTCCTTATTCTTGCTTATTGGTTTCTTAAGGCAAAGATCCCTTATGATTTTGGCATATATGGGGATATCCTTAATTGCTTGCGGAAGAGGTATTTTTATACATACATTTCGTAATTCATCCTCTATATCTTTGTGCAAGGGTGGGTCAGGTTTCTTTACTAATAGTCTTTCGGGGTAGGGTGGAAGATTAAATTGTTGAGGTACTCATACAGACTGAGAAGTGATTGGAATAGGAGGGGAAGTCTTTTCTTCTACAGGGGTGGTTTGAGTGTTTTCTTCCTCAGAATGATTATCATTTTCTTCCTGAATTATTACTATAGGATTTCATTGATTTACAGCTTTCCCTGATCGTAGTTGAATTTCGTAGGTGGGAAAGGTTTGAACTTATGTATTTTGCACAGGGTGGATGGGTCGATTATTGGGGTTAGGGATTGGTTGGGAAGGGATTGATTTTGGTCTTGGAGGGTTGTGGGTAGCTTAGTTTTGTGGCTATTGATTGGCATTTATAGGTGCTTGTTGTTGTTGGTTAGGGTTCAAGGGGGTTGTAAATTGTTGTTGTATAGGAGGTGGGAGTAAATATTGCATATATGGTGGGTTGAATCCAGGTAGTAATTGGGAAATGTTTGTAGGATACTATGGATATGTAGGGTAAGAGGGATTTCCATACACAGGCCCCCTCCAACCTTGTTGCCAAGGTTGAGTTTGAGCTTGCTGAGGTGTCCATTGTGGATAGGTCATTGGGGAAGGACCACATTGTTGTTGTTGATACTTTGCATTAGGGTCATAAAATGCATTGGGGTTTTGTGCTCTCCAAGGTCTTCTGGAAGGGTATGATTGTTCTTGTGGGAATCCTCCTCTCCTATACATGTCTTGTAGTTCAAGAAAAGTTGGACACTCAAATGTGGGGTGCTCTAGTGTACACAGGCCACAGATTTCTATGACATTTAATGGACATTCTTTCTCACCATGCCTCTTTCGGCATCTAGGATAGAAAACTGCTAAAATAGTCTCTTCTTCTTGTTTCTTTTTCATTTTTAGGGTATCTACCTGGTTACTGATTGTGCTCAAGATGTTTGTTTTAAAGTTTTCTAATAAGTTTCCTAACTCAATTATGGTGACAGTTCCTGATCTTTGTCTTGTATTTTTGCTAAAAGAATCTCTTGGTTCTTTGCCTATTTTAGCTTGTCCTCTTGAGTATCTTCTACAGTAATATGCAATCTCTGCAAAAGGCTTTTGGTGCACATCTCCTTAACTTAACAAATTTAAAACTTCTATGCAGTCATCTCTAATACTCTTCAAAAATACTATTCTTACTACAACTGGGTCTGTGGTGAATAATTTTGATTTATGGTAGTTGTATAAGAACCTTTCTAAGTAGTCTTCAGGGCTTTCATCTTCTGTTTGCTGCAGTTTAAAAATGTCATTTTTAGCATTATCCTTACAATAGTCTTGGTATTTTCATAAAAATGTGTCTTTCATCTAATTCCAAGAGAGGATTGTATTTTCTCCTAAGCTCATGAACCATCTTAAGGCTGAATATTTCATTGTAGCAGGAAAGAGATTAATTTTTTGGGCATCGTCTGAGTAGCTATAGCTTCTACATAATATGTCAAACTCGAATAAAAATAAATCTAGATCTTCGGTTGGCATACCTCTGAAAGTGGGTAACGATGATAGTGGGACATTCTTCATGATGATGTTTCTGGAAATATCCAAGATTGGAAACCCGAAGGTCTCAGTTTCAGCGCCTACATTTCCTTCTTCTTCTGCCATTCCACTGATAGATGGTTCCAAAACTAGATTTTTTGTGTCTCCTGAATGTTCAGTAGATTCACGTTCTGCCCGCCCCAATGTTGATTCTTTCGTTTTAGGTTCTTCTTCTGGAGCCTTGCTAGCTCCCCTTGAACTTTCTCCTAGTGGAATTTTTCCTGCACCAATGTCAGTTGGATTAGTTGGGGGGGGGTTGTTTTTTAATATTTAGAGCTTACAAATCTACCCTTATTATCTCTATATCTATGCATAAAATGGAAATTTGATTCTTAACTAAATTGAAATCCTAATTCTATCTAGAAGGTAAGAAGGAAACCTGGCTTCAGAGAACCCCACTCTAGTGGCCGCATGGCTCTTCACTCACGTCTTAAACGTTTTATCCTCCTCCCTCAAGAAGCCTTTCAAATCATTCAAAAACTATGCAAATAATCTAATCTAAAAATCACTTCCTACCATTTGCAACTCCCTGACAATGGCACCAAAATGTTATGCTACTTATATGTTTAGTATAATGCACTCATTAATTATCAATCCAAGATTTGTAATCCACGGAGTTACAAGACACCATTAATAAATTTAATTCTAATGTCATGAGTATATAACTATTCTAGATTAAGCATGTTGGAAATAAGACAAACTAGCAAATCAAAACACACTTTGGTTGTCTTTCACAAAGAGGCTATCTACTCCATTATGGCACATGCAAGTATGAGATGGATTTCTTTTGACAGATCAAATCTTTTATCTGACCCAAAAAAATAACTATGCAATCACACTTCTGAAAGGGAAATCACACATCAATCATCAAGACATAACATGGGTAGTTCAATAGTCAATATACTGAGTATGTTGTGGTTCACAATGTATTGTTGTAAACTTCACTAGTTCTCCTCTGAATATGTCTAACTACTGTTGCCAACATTTATGTCCATGAAACAAAATCAAATTCATAAAAACAGAAACAACACATATGCAAAAGAGAGTAAGTAAAGATCTCCAAACAATCGTATCATCGAAATCCTAGTCTAAACTATAATGCTATCATCTGAAAGAATTAAGATTCAGCTAATCTAACATCTATACTATTGAAATCAACTACTAACACTAATCTATAATGATGTTTACCTTTATTGGGTGGTGGGCCCTTGCCACTTCAACAGGTCAGAGACTGGAGTCTACAGTAAGCTTTCTTCCAATACACACATTATTCTTACTTAAATTTCAAAACATAGAATTAAACTATGCTAATAACTCAACTCACATTCATTCATAAATGATCAAGACCTGGAAATAATTGACATCCTTCTATTAAACTTCAGCTCATAATGTGTTCTACAATATGTAACATTGTTTCACATACTGTGTTATGCTAACTCTACTACCTCCACCATCCTTCCCATGACTATTTAAATAGTCTTAGTCGTGAAATACAAGGAGGTGAAATATTTAGTAAATCAGTCAATTGTCAAATTTATATATTCGGTTACATATTTTAAGCTTCATCCTCATGACATGAAGTGTATGAGGATGAAGAAATAAACAAACAAGCTTATCATAACCTTGCTAGAGATTTAATGATTCAGCAAACATCCAATAATTATCTTTAGTACGATCTGGAGCTAAACTTGGTATAGTATGCTTCCTATATCAGTATCGGATCATGACAGGTGAGATTCGGTAAATGGTACCAGATCCAAACAGTGCACAAGTGGTTGGTACCAGATTGCGACAGTCTGGGACCATTGGTACCGGATCGCGACAGGTGAGATTCGGTACCAGATCTGAATGGAAGGTGCACTTGGTACCGGATTCGAACAGTGGCAATCTGGTGCATAAGTACCGGATGGCTGAGATGGTACAGAAAGGTTGGACTCATATAGAGGTCAAAGGTTATACATGGAAAATTGAAACATTAGTACATGAAACATTTAGTCTCTTATCTCAATAAACCACAAAAATGCATGAATTAATTATACTTTACCTTATGACCTCATCAATGGCTAATGGTAGTGTTCTTTCTCATTTATCCAAGCTTAGGTAAGCCAAAAAGGTATAGATGAGGAGTATAATAGGGTAGTGGGGATGTCAATATAGAGGCTCAACAAGTACCACTCAATCTACATTGAAGTATGAGGATGTAGTTGCATCCTTGTTATCTGAAGAGATGAGGCGTAAAAGCATGGATGGTCATAACACAA
>ML804964.1:184688-196444 GCA_009831015.1 Picea engelmannii | reverse complement strand
GGGGGGGGGGGGATCTAAATATATAGGTAGATCTAAGTCTCCAGAAAAATCTTTGAGGAAATGTTGGAAGTGTGGTAAAACAACACATTATAAGAAAGATTTCAAGTCTAAGAAGGTTGGTAAACCAAAGGGATCTGATAGTACCTCTTCCACAGAGGCAAAAACCTCCACTAAAGAAGGAGGTGATGTTTACCTGGCATCTGGAGGTACACATGCAGACTGTGATGTATGGTTGATCGAATCAGGTGCATCAGATCATATGACTCCTCACAGGGAGTGGTTCTGTGAATATGACAAATATGATGGTGGTGATGTATTCCTAGGAGATGACTCGATAGAAAAAATCATGGGACTTAGAAGGGTTAAGTTGTTGCTAAAAGATGGAAGGATCAGAACTCTCCCTAAGGTTCTGCACATTCCAAAACTAGCTAGGATCCTAATATCTGTAAGCAAGTTGGATGATGCAGGAGTGGATACTCTATTGGGAAAGGGCACTTGCAAGATGGTACGAGGGGAAATGGTGTTGATGCGGGGAGTTCAATGTGGAACTATGTACAATTTGTTGGGAAACACTTATACTAATGCGTGTAACAGTTATGTTTTCCTTGAGCATAGAAATGAAGGAGAAAATACCAATATTTTCCCTGAAAAGAATACCATGTTGTGGCATCAAAGACTGGGGCATGTTGGAGAAAAGGGCCTTCGAACACTACATGGTAAAGGTATGGTTGAAGTTATGTCTAATTGCACTCTGGATTTTGATTTCTGTGAAAATTGCATATATGGTAAACATAATCGAGTAAGATTCCCATATGGTGCTACAAGAGCAAAGGGGATCTTAGAGTTGATACACAATGATGTGTTTGGACCTGTTCTTGTTCCATCCCTAGGTAAATCTATGTATTATGTTTCATTAATAGATGATTTCTCAAGGAACACATGGATTTATTTTCTTAGAAAGAAATTTGAGGTATTTGATAAATTTAAAGAGTTTAAGGCTCTGGTAGAAAATTATGCAGAAAAGAAAATAAAGGTATTGAGGACAGATAATGGTGGAGAATTATGCAGAAATGAATTCAAAGAATTTTGTAAGAAGTGTGGTATAGAAAGGCAGAAGACTAATCCATACACACCTCAATACAATGGATTTGTAGAAAGGATGAACAAGACACTGATGGAAAAAACAAAGAGAGTGCTTAGTGGTGTCGAGTTAGGACAAGAATTCTGGGCAGAGGCAATGGGTACAACATGTTACCTGGTCAATCGATCACCCTCATTAGCGTTGGATGATATAACTCCACATGAGGTATGGAATGGCAAGAAACCCTATCTTGAACATCTTAGAGTGTTTGGTTGTGATTCTTATGTACATGTTCCAAAGGAAAATAGGAGTAAGCTGGATAATAAAGATGAAAAGTGTATCTTTATTGGTTATAAATATGGTGTGAAAGGCTATAATCTTTGGAACCCAGAAACTAAGAAGATTGTTTACAGTCGGGATGTTGGTTTTAGAGAGGCAAAAGATGTTTCCAAATGGGAATTCCTACCAAGGAAAGAAGAACCTGAGAAAATAAAGCTTGAGTTGGATGATGCAAAATTTGAATCATCTAAAGAAGATGAAGCAGAAGAAAAAGAACCTCATACCCCGGTATTGAGGAAATCAATGAGAGAAATAATGCAACCATAAAGGTATAGTCCACCTGATTTCTGTTCCAATTTTTCTTTATCTATTATTTATGATGATCCCAGAACTGTTAGGGAAGCATTGAATTCAGAGGATTGTAAACTATGGAAGAAGGCCATGGTTGAAGAAATGGATGCCTTGGATAAGAATGAGGCATGGGATATAGTTGAGTTGCCAGTTGGAAGAAAATATGTTGGTAGCAAATGGTTGTTTAAGAAGAAGTTTAATGCAGAAGGAAAGGTGGAGAAATACAAAGCTCAGTTAGTAGAAAAAGGTTATTGCCAAGTAGAGGGAATTGACTTTGGTGAGATTTTTTCTCATGTTTCCAAGTTAACATCTATTAGATTTCTTTTATCTATTGCTGCTACTTTTGATATTGAAGTGGAATAGATGGATGGTAAGAAAAAATTCCTACATGGGGATCTAGAAGAATAAATCTACATGAAAAGGCCATAAGGCTTTGTACTAAAGGGAAAGAAAGAGTTGGTTTGTAAGCTAAAGAAGTCACTATATGGTCTAAAGCAATCACCTAGGATGTGGTACCAAAATTTTGACACATACATCCTTGGATTGGGATTTGTGAGAAGTAGGGATGATCACTGTGTATATTCCAAGCAGTTTGGTAATCACTTCATTTATGTAGTGTTGTATGTTGATGACTTGTTGCTGGTAGGAAATAACATGGATGTTATCAAGGAGGTTAAATCGCAGCTATCGTAAAAATTTGACTTGAAGGATCTTGGTGTTGCTAACTTCATTCTTGGAATGGACATTAAAAGAGATCGTGAAAAAAAGAAACTCTGGTTGAATAAGAGAAAATATGTTGAGACAATATTGCAGAGGTTTAATATGCATGGAAGTAAACCGATCAAGGTTCCTATTCCTATAGGTGTAAAGTTATTTGCAGATCAGTGTCCCAAGACATAGGAATAATAAGAGGACATGTCCCATGTTCTGTATGCCAGTAAAGTTGGCAGTTTGATGAATGAAATGGTCTGTACTAGACCAAACATTGCACATGCAGTGGGAGTTTTGAGTAGGTATATGTCAAAACCAGGGAAGGATCATTGGACAACAGTAAAGAGGGTCTTTAGGTATCTTTGTGGCACTACCAGTTATGGATTGTGCTACCAAGGAAGACCAGGATTGGACAAAGTGGTGGACATACATGGTTTTGTTGATGTAGACTAGGCTGGAGATCTGGATCATAGAAGATCTACATGTGGGTATGTGTTTATCCTATTTGGAGGAGAAATCAATTGGACGAGCAAAAGATAGGTTGTAGTGGAACTCTCAACTACAAAAGTTGAATGCATTGCAACCACTCATGGGTGAGGGAGAGGGGAAGAAATATAGGGGAGAACCTTGTTCGAGCCGGCTGAAGGTGTACATTGCAACCACTCATGCAAGCAAGGAAGTAGTATAGTTACAGAGATTGTGTTTGGGTATTGGGTTGGTACAACAAGCAGTGAGATTAGATTGTGATAGTAAGAGTTCAATCTTCTTTGCAAAGAACCCAACTTATCATTCAAAGACAAAGCATATTGATGTTCAATATCACTTTCTGAGAGACATGGTTGAAGAAAAGAAGATGTTGTTGGAAAAGGTTGACACTTTGAAGAATGTTGCAGATTCATTGACAAATTTTGTGAGCATAAAAAAGTTATCGTGGTGTAGAGTAACAATGGGCATTGCTACCCTGGATTTTTTACTATATAATCATGTGAACCCATGTATGCAAAGAAAACAAAAAGTGGAAGAATGTCCGGTATGTGTTATATTATTTTCATGTGTCTGTGTGGGCACGTCAGATTCGACAACTGCGTCTGACGATCCCAACTTCCTTTGCTCGTTGTGTCATGTGCGTCGGGCACTTTCCTAGGGGGGTCTTAGGGGGGGCCAGGTGTGCCCCCCCTAGTTATGTGAAACATTTTGGGCAGTGCCCCAGAATTGTTTTTTGGGTTGTTTTTTCTATTTTAGCGTATTTTTCTATTTTTAACGGTTTTCTAAATTAATCCCGGATTAAGGGATTAGGGTTTTGGTAGCTACTAAATACCTAAAAACATTGTATATATTGTATGGTGAATGGTAAAACTAATACAAAAAGAGTTGAAAGGTGCGGCACCAAGGAACGTTGGTTTTCTCCCGATTAAGGGCTTCCAACGTAAATCTCTGTGTACTATGTGTATGATCCATTGATTAATTTTTGTTTTGCTTAAGAATCTATATGCATTGCTTTACTTCACAGGTTTAAAAATAACATGTGGTATCAGAGCTCGTTTTTGGTATCGACAAGGAGCTTCATTTTTAGGCCTCAATCAAATCCTTCAAAGATCATTGAGGTTCTTAATCGTAAAAAAATGTCGTTTAGGCCCTCAAAATGGCCCCGAAAGTTTGGGACCCGAAAAACTACTAAAAATAGTAAGTTACCAAAAAAATTGTTTGAGTTAGTTGGAATAGGTGGGTGGCCACCAAGATCCTCCTGATTCAAAAGTACCGAGGACATTATATTTGAATTCTACCTCATTGTTGATGTTTGAATCGGTTAAGATCGAAAAAACAACCTCACGGGGATATGAATCCCCCCTCATTTTTATAGAGGTGGTACTCCTCTTTGAATTCTTAAAAGATTTATCTTGAAAATTATTATTTTAAAAAAAATTAAAAAATATATCTTTTCAATGAAATAAAGAATATGAACAAATCAAAAACTTCATGAGAGAGTGACCAGGAACCAAATCACAAAATATTGTTGAAGAAAATATTATACACAGATAAAAAGCTATAACAAAATCTCACATTCATTACAGTATTAAATATTTTTTATCACATTCATGAAAGGAAGACACGTTCATGGAAAGGAAAGGAAATGGCCCAAATTAAAGAGAAATTTAAAAGAGTCTTTCTATTAAAATCAAAATAATATTTTGATAGGTCAACTTCAAATATTTGTTACTCAAATGCTCATAGTTCAAAGATACAATTAAAATTAACCCTGAAACAATTCTCTTGGATTTCTCAAAAAAAAAATATATCCTTAAATGTCTTATACAAATAAAAGAATTCGTCCAAATAGACTGAGATTGGGGCTCTCGTGGACCATAAAATATAAATTAAAAGAAGAGAAGAGTGGAATGTAAAAAAGGTGTGAATAGAGTAAGACCTGAAAATACGATAAAAGGAACGATCACAATTCAGTTATATTCATTCTAAAAAGATAAAAATATAATTGGATGAATTCTGAAAGGACAAGGATAGGGATGTGATCAATTCAAAATTACTATAATGGAATCTCTCATGTTTCATTTTTGGGATGTTGTTTCTCTTATATCTTGTCTGGCGATAGTTTCTTCACCGATACCAACTGCTTCTTCTTGGTTCTCCTTGGTAATCTTGATTAAGGATAAACTTAACCATTTTTCAATATAATCACATAAAGGAGAAACAATCACTTCTTGCTTAACTTTTATATCAAATAATGTGCCTTCAATTTCTCTATAATCAATTGAAATTTGTTGTAACATAATTTCAATATCCTCATTTTTATTCACATATTCAACAAGACAACTTTCAATGTCATGTTTTGTATATTCAACAATGTTGTTGAATTTTTTTGTTGATGATCTTTTCAATATTTCAACATGTTCTTCAATTTGTTGTCTTGTTTGAAGAATTTAATTCACAATTAACTTAGGATATTGTACTTCACAAGTTGTGCCTGCAAGATCTAATTCCATCAATTTAGAATAAGTTTCATCCTTTTTTCTACTTAAAGCATTTAAATCACTTAGTAATTCTCTTAATATATTGATCCTTTTTATCCATCATGCATTTAATTGTTTGACATGAATTGGAGAGGTAAAATCATCTTGTTTTCTTTGGTATTCGGTCGTCCCTAAAATTTTTATAACAAATATAGTGAGTGCATTCTTATAAAATTGTTCATCATTTGTTATGTCAACTTGTAAATATTCCTTTGTATTTTGAATTTTGGAACCAAGAGAGACAAAGTTATTTTCCAAATCCTAAGTCTCTAAAATAAGATACATTTTTTTCTTGATATTTTCTTCAACATAATGTCTCGTTGCAGAAAGTAGACTTGATTCCCCTTTTATCCTTAGACTTGATTATGGGGTTTTATTGGAACTCTTTCCAGGTTGGATTGTTGAAACTGGAGTAGCGAGTACCGGAGGTGGAATTAGAGTAGACTCTAATTCCTTAATTCTTTCTTTAATCCTGTAAATTTCATCTTCCATATCATCTATTGAAACGTCCAAAGCATCCCATGTAGCTTTATAAAATTTAGCAATTCTAGATGGAGGAAAATTACTAAGGTCAAGTTCAGCATGATACTTTCCTTTTTTGTTTCTTGAACTAGATCTCTAAAAAATCAACTTCCTAGCAACTTTATCAAATAAACAATTGTGTACAGAAACAAATTCTTCTTCTGAAAACACTTCTTGAATGACAAGCTCATATACAAGATGTTGATTTTCTTGCAATCTTTGGTCATCATAAGAAATTTAGATATTTTCAATATCATTTTCCAAGTCCATATATTCTAAATAAGCTTCAATTTCAGGTATGTGTTGTTCAACTTCTTGTTGGGCATTGGTTTGTTTTCTTTTCACTTGAAGTTTGTGGTATTTTTCCAATTTTCCTTACGAAGGGTTTCTTTCACCTCCATCACCTAAATTATTTATTCAAGACTTTATTTGTTGTGATGTTGTTATCTGAAAATTATGTTTGGGTAGGCCATTTTTTTTATACGATAGGAGACTTGACACCTTTTTCATTTGATACTTTTCCTTTCTTCCCGTGTCGGTCTATTGTACTCACAATGGTTTCAATATCATCTGTTATTTTTTCAACAAATGGTGTTGGAGGATCATGACTATCACCTTCTTCTTCTCCAAAAATAAATGTGTTAGTAAGTGCATTACCAAACCCAACTGATGTCATATGACCAACACAATTTTTTTTTGGGTCAAATCCCCTGATTTCCTCTGCAAATTTCAATTTATATTGATCAAGCTGGACGACGAACTCATCAATTTTAGATATTCCTCTCAACAAGATTTCCCCAATTCTCCATGGTAGTGGAATGAACTTCTTATTTCTTTTCTCTTGGAAGAAATGCAACCAAAATTTATATTTCCTTGCAACTTGAATAACAAATAATATGTCTAGAAAATAATAAGGAAAAAAAAGGGTCTTTCATCAGAACAATAAATTCTCACAATATTGAAACTATCCATATTCTCTATAGTCCCCATTTTTTCTAGGAAAGTTGACGCTTCTCGTGACAGTCTGGAAGTATTTTCTCCAAAAACAAGATTTTATAAAATAGAAACAAATTCATTGTATACTTTAGAAAAATAGTAATTGAACTTCTGTCTACATAAACATTGGTACCACATAGTCACTGGATCGATTTTATAATTCACCCTTTTTCCAATACTCAAACCCTTGAATAAATGGTAGTAAGTAATAGAAAATATCAAATAAGAGGCCATATAGAATTTCTTTCCTCTTTTAAATTTGACAACTGTGTAGATATTTATGAAGAAATTATTTTTCCCCAATTGAAAATTGTTTCTGCATGGATTGTGAAATATAGGATATAGAGGGCCAACTGAGGAATGGTTTCTGTGGATTCCTGACCTGTAATTCTACTGAAAATCCATGCTAGTTCTTGATAAGGATTCTTTAACGAACTGACCTGAATTCTTGATATGTCTTCTAACACTGTTGTAGGATCTTCTATATATTCTTGTAAGAGTCAAATCCATTAACTTTTTTTTTTAGAAAGTTCCTTGCTTCATATCCTTTGAAAGTAATGGTCGACTCTAGTAACTTCAACATTTTCCTGAAAACTGACAGTGCTAAGGAAATAGGGGACTCACTCTGGAGATGAATTATCCTTTACATATGGATGAATCTGTCAACACGCCAAGATATTAATCCTTTGCAATAAAAAACTTTAGGGACACATCCAACTAGTGTAATGCCTGATGTCCAAATCCTATTTTCATTTTTCTTTGGAAGAGGAAGTGAGGAATAATACCAATAGGATCTTGACCAGTGAAAGAATTATTCTTCTCGGCTAAGAATTTTAGAGTATCTCCAAAAAATTGTTATCTTTTGATATCCATTTTGGTGAAGTTAGTAGACTCTCGTAAAGCTCCTTTAGACGTTGATTTCAAAATCAATATTTTCTTGGTAATATAAATTAAACCTTGTTGGAATAATTTGTCATTGATGTCAAAGGATTGATGTCAAAGGGTTGATGTACAATGATTGATGTTAAGGTTGATGTCAAAGGAAGTTGTATCATTGATTTCATGTCCAAGGTAGTCGTTGAGCATGAATGTTTCTATGCAAGAAGTACCAAGTGGATGAAGTCCAAAGTGGTCCCCTTATGGCGCAAGCCCTCACGAGAAGATGCTCTTGGATAAATTTCTCAAAGAGGTCCCCTTATGGTGAAAGACCTCATAGGAAGACGCTTTGAAAATTCCAAGTGGATAAGGAACTCAAGTTTAGTTGAGGAATAATGTAATGAATATCAATGAATTTGTAGGTGAGACTATTCTATATGGATAGTACATGTCGTTCCATTTTCGGTGATATGTGGTACATCACGTAGTTCCTCACGGTTGAGAAGATATGGCTTAGTGAAGTTAGAGAATCCTCATGAGTTATCTAGAAACCCTTAGAAGGTCAAATAAGTCAAATTATTCTAGAATCTCCTAGAAGAAGTTTACTAGTCAAAGTGGTTGTAACTAGGTGTTAATCATGGGTTAATTTGTTTCAAAAGGAAAATAATTAAAATTAAATTAGTTGCAACTAGAAGTGGTGAATTTACTATTTGTGGATAAAGTGGTTGTAAGTGGAAAAAGTCGTTAGAAGTGGGTTATCCCTAAAAGATGGAAGTTGGGTAAAACAATTAGAAGATAACCCCTAGAGGAAGATACTTGGAGAGTATAAATAAGAGAGAAAGGGTCTCTTATGGGAATGAATTTTGAGCACATTGAATATCAATTATTTTGTGAAAGGTTTATTTCAGGTACTCATTGATACATATGAAGTTACACAAGTGTGAAGTAGCAAAGGAGGGTCGACAGAGAAAATATTGGAGTTTCAAAAAAACCCTAGGTTTTGAAGTGTACGCGAGTTGCAGTGGAGGAGGAAGCATACATACACAGAATCCAATGAAGGAGGTAGCGTACATACATGGGATCTAGTGGAGGAGGTAGCGTACATATGCAGGTTGTAGAAGGGAAAGTCATGTACAAATGAAAATGTCATGAAATCTCGAATAGATGTTGGTGACAGGTCCCTGAAGTTTGAAGCAAGTTCCCAAGTCAACATTCTAGAGGATCAGATCATCTACAAAGGTTCTAGTATGGTTACATATTTTTTTAATGCATATATTTTCTTATGTTATGGTGAATTCTTGAGGCATCCTTGGTATGGTTGTTGTGATATCTGGATATGGTATATGTTAGTTGGTTGGTTGAGTGAGCAACACTCTTATGTATGGCACAATTCTGATATAGTTGATGGATATCTATGTTGTATGATGATTTATGCATGAGGAACATGCATAGGTTTTTGGAGATGCTTCATTGATGACATGGTACATACGGAACATGTCGGTTGCAGTGACAGGTTACAGGTGGAGGTGAAAGAAGTAGTGAAATTATGAAGAGCTGAAAGTTTTAGAGTTGTAGAAAACTAGTAACCCTAGTTTTCTAAGGTTGTATGCAGGCTATAGGAGGAAAGGCAGTGTACATACATGGGATGAAAAAAGAAATGGAACATACATACACTTGTTGCAGCATATATAGGCCACGAATCTATAGAGAAGATTTGGCAGATTATTTTTTGTCTACCAGCTGGGTCTTGTACTTGAGGGTTGGAATCCTCACATCTCAGTTGGTGCTAAGATATACAAGTTGAGTCTTGTATTTGAGAGTTGGTAATATCTTGGAGTTGGTTCTCTTTTCAATTGGTGCTGATAAACCCCAGATATTGTAGTCTTCATGTAACAACATAATACAAAATTATTACACATATGTTTGGTGTTCTTTGTGTTCATTATGGTGATGGTTTATAGTTTTGTATTATTGATGTATGTTTTTGATATATGAAAGTAGTTAATTGTGAATGAATAAAAATGTTTGATGTGGTTGCTAACTAAAGGAAGAAAGAGTTGTATAAAGAGCCACACACTGATTCACCCCCCCCCTCTTAGTGTGGTCGGTGTGTCCAACAATTGGTATCAGAGCAAGCCTTCATCATAAGCCTTACAAGCTTGAAGGAGATGCATGGACACACAAATGTATGAACATGCAATTCCCTCTATAGAACAAGTTCCCCTATTTTATGAGACATTTTACTCGGCATGGAGATAAAAAATGAAAGGGTATTTGAATTCAAAAAGAGCAGGTGTTTGGAATACAATTGTTGTTGGATCAATTCCCTCGAAGAAACAATAAAATATGCAGCCCAAAAGGAATCAAAGAAGAAAAATGTAGTGGGGTTCAATACCATCTTCAATGGACTCTCAGGTCCTATCAAAAAAAGAATATGACAATGTACCTCCATCAAGGACCTATGGTTGAAGCTAGAGAAGGCATATCAAGACAAAAGACAAGACACGAAAGACAATACCATCAAGGACGTGAAGAAAATCAATGAAATTAAAGACCCTCCAAAATGTTATGATTGTAATAATTCTAAATGTAATGATGTCGAATGTTCTTCTGCAAATAAAGAAGAAGATATAGATGCAATAGAAGAAGTTTGTCTAGAATTAGGTAACAATTATCTTATAGGTGAAGAAGAATATTTGTTGAAGCTTAAAGATAAAGTTATAGATATTTTAAAAGAAGTTAGAATGGAAATACAAGTTGATTCAGATGCTTTTGAGGATCTTGAAAGGATCACTAAGGAAGCCCTAGAAAAGTACCATAAGCATACCATGGCACTAAAACAAATGCTCAAGAAACAAGAAGAATGTGAAACTAAGAAAATGACTAAATTAGAAGAAAAAGAAGAAAAGATCAAGAGACTGAAGACTGGAATAATTAGTCAAGAAGACGAAAAGAATAAGGTAGATGATGATCTTAGAAAAAACCTTGAATATCTTAAAGAAACAAGAGAAATCAATGTCAATATAAGGACCCAACTTGAAGAAGCCAAAAGTATAGAGGAACTATTATAGAATCAAGTAAATGAAAACGAAGAATCATGTCATAAGTTGGAAGAAGAAGTAGTTGATGTTAGAGGGAAAATCAAGAAGTCAAATGCTCATGTCAAGTTCATGAACAACTCAATAATCTTGGATGAAATCTTGGATAGTCAAATATCGCTAAATGATAAATCAAGTCTTGGATACAACAAAGAAGAAACACACTCTAAAGTTGACACTTCTAAGAAGCATGATGTAGGTCCTTCATTTTCAAAGGGTGAAAGAAAAGCTGCAAGTCAAGCACCTGCACAAAGCAAGGAAATATTCAAAATATCAGAGCAAGGAAGACACCAAGAAGCCAATCCTAAACCTCAAAGAAAATTCAAAAGAGATATACCTTCAAGGTTGACACAAAAGAACAGGTATTAAAATGTTTTCGATGGTCACTTCTTCTCATGTAATGAATATGTTGGAAATACTAAAACAACTGAGAGGGGGGGGTGAATCAGTTGTTTATAAGCTTAAACAATTTTACACTTTTTAAGTACTTATTAAGATTTCTTCATGTGTCATCAAGCAACATACAACATATGGACAGTAAGATTAAAGATCATCAGTCACACATAAAATATACACAGAGACAGATTTTTCACGAGGAAACCCATAAAGGGAGAAAACCTCTTCTTCTTCGAAATGATAAGCAGTCTTTTTCAGTTCTGTACATCATCTATAATTGAGCACCAACTCAACGTGAGGTTGCTACCTCTGTTTTACAAGCTGCAACTTGTTTGAGAGATCCAACTCTCTGGTTTCTCTAGCACCCACTAGAAGGAAGCACCAACTCCCTAAGTATTCCAGCACCAACTAGATGGAAGC
>ML804964.1:160087-170426 GCA_009831015.1 Picea engelmannii | reverse complement strand
TATAGGTGACAAGATCCCAGTTCAAACTATATTTCCAGAACTTGACAAGGAAGGAAAAATCATATTGGAGCCTGAAGCCATCACTGACACAAGAATTCGCCAGCTAAGGAATAGATCCATTTCAGAGTATCTCATTAAATGGACGAAACTACCGGTTGAAGATTCCACTTGGGAAGATGAGTCTTTTATACAGAAGCATCCAGAGTTACTCAAGCGTTGCAGACAACACTTGTCTCAAGGGGAGGGTCATGTTAAGCTCTAATATTGGCTCATTACCCCTTAATTGGGGCATATTATATTAGTAATGTTATTTTATTTATGTTGGCTTTAGGCCATTAGTTGTAATTATACCTCCTAGTCTCCTATATATACCAAGGAGACATTTTCATTTTGAATCATCTTGTACTTGAACATTTAAGTGGGTAAAAGGAGGTTTCCCCCTTGAAGAGGCTTATTATCTAAAATTATCTCTTTTTCAAGGTGTTGAGTACTGTTTCTGAGGATTTTCTATGCTATATTGATATTTGGTTCTTAACACATATGCTTGAGGCCTATCTTGGATGCATGGTACACACCCTAGTGTGTGGATTGAGGCATATTTGTTAAGGTACAGTGTTGGTTATGTTAAGTACTTATTATTAATATTATGACACTTTATTTATGATGTATATCATGGATAATGTGATACTAGATAGAGGTACATCATTGATCTATTGAGGCATATTCTTGATACATGTATAGAGGTATTATTGTTTCATTATACTTGTTGTAGTGAATGGTTTTGAGGCAGATATGTTGTAGAACATGGATGGTACATGTGTGACCTCTATTGACATATCTTGAGAGGAATTTGTTGGTGATATTGGTATATTATGGTTAGTTCATACTCGAAGATACATATTGGGATATATTGTTGGTGGAGTTTATGATAGTGTGATGTATTGTTAGAGGCCTACTTGTTGAATATCTTGACATTTGGTTGATGTAAATGTTGGTTACATGAATGAGACACTTAGTTGATGAGTTGGCATATACATAAGGTGTATGGTATGGTGATGTTTGTACATCTTGATGAGTCACATTTTGGCTTGCTGATTGACACGTGATTGGTACATGCTTAATACATTGTTAGAGGCACTTGCTAGTAGTGTTGGTGACACATGATTGGTACATGTTTGGTACATTGCTATAGGCACTTGCTAATAGTATTTTTGGAACATAGCTTATGGATGATGTGGCATATATGACTTGGTATACTTTTAGAAGGATATCTTGATCTTGGTACATCTTGTTGATGTTTGAGAGTTGTCTTGGTGAGTATATCTAATTTGGTTGTTGAGACAGGTTGTCTAGAGATGTTGTTGTGATAAGTTATTTGTACATGTATGTTACATGACATGATTGTGAGTACTTGGTTGAGGTACACCATTTTAATACTTGTTTGGCATATCTTATGGTGCATGTTTATTGAGGTCCACTTGTTGAGATACATTACTGGTACATATCTTGGATATGTTAGTGTATGGTTAATTGTAGTTGATTGAGGCATATCATGAGTGATATGACATTTGTTTGAGGTACATGGTTGGAATTTTGTATGGTTGATGATGTTATTGGTACATTTTTATGAGGCACTTGTTGGTGATCTATATACATGCTTGGTACACATTTGGCACATATTCTTTGCATATATACATTTCATGGTATATGATATATGGTTGATGTGCATGGTTGGCACATGTTATGGTAAAGGTTCATACTTAATTGAGACACATATCTTGTAACGGTATGTGGTGATATTGGTGCATGCTTGGTAGAGACATGTGTTGGTGATGTTGCGCATATGGTTTGAGATATGCTCTTGGTGATATTGGCATGAGTTGCATGGGGATGAAAGTGGATATGGTTTCGTGGATGTAACAGTGATTGGTTGGACACGTTGTTGTGATAGGTTATGTTGTGCATAGTTGATGCACTTGTCATGGACCGTTGTATGATGCATGGAAAGGTCCAAGGATTTTCAATGAATAACAAATCATGGTATTCTTGATGTCGGTTTGTTGAGAAGTTGATCAGTGTTCTGGTAGAGAAGCAACATCCATAGAAAAAGTAGATTACAATGGTAGCATATTGTTCATGGTGATTAAACGAAATATTTCATAGAAGACATGGGGAGACATACCCATAAGGGGAGTTATTCGTTTTCCCATGATTGGTTATAGAGGTATGATTCCAGGAGGAGGGATGATATATATGATCATAGATGGAGCATTGGAAACCATGCCATCAACATTGCATCAGAGTGACATTCTTTTTCAAAGGGCGCGATATTATTCAGATGAAGGATCAGAGAAAGATCAAAGGCGTCAAGATAGGAGGAGCATCCCCAAGGAGAGTTCAGTTAGGGGGAGAATCCCCAAAGAGATATACCCTTTTCCATTGATGTCAAAGGGGTCGAAATAGAAACATTGATGAGGAGCGATGATCACAAGGGGAGCATGAGAATGAGTGTTGCCATCAATGTCAAGGGGGGATATTATCATACTAAGTTGTTATTTATGTCATAGGGTTGATGTACAATGATTGATGTTAAGGTTGATGTCAAAGGAAGTTTTATCATTGATGTCATGTCCAAGGTAGTCGTTGAGCATGAATATTTATATGCAGGAAGTACCAAATGGATGAACTCCAAAGTGGTCCCCTTATGGTGTAATCCCTCATAGGAAGATGCTCTTGGAAAAATTTCTCAAAGTGTTCCCCTTATGGTGAATTCCCTCACGAGAAGAAGCTTTGAAATTTCTAAGTGGTTAAGGAACTCAAATTTGGTTGAGGAATAATGTAATGAATATCAATGAATTTACAGGTGAGACTGTTCTAGATGGACAATACATATCATGTTGTTTTCGATGATATGTGGTACGTCACATAGTTCCTCACAGTTGAGGAGATATGGCTTAGTGAAGTTGGAGAACCCTCATGAGTTATCTAGAAGCCCCTAGAAGGTCAATGAAGTCAAATTATTATAGAATCTCCTAGAAGAAGTTTACTAGTCAGAGTGGTTGTAACTAGGAGTTAATCATGGGTTAAGTTGTTGCAAAAAGAAAATAATTAAAAATAAATTAGTTGCAACTAGAAGTGGTGAATTTACTATTTGTGGATAAAGTGGTTGTAAGTGGAAAAAGTAGTTAGAAGTGGGTTATCCCTAAAAAAAGAAGTTGGGTAAAACGGTTAAAAGATAACCCCTAGAGGAAGCTACTTAGAGAGTATAAATAAGGGAGAAAGGGTCTCTTATGGAAATTAATTTTGAGAACATTGACTATCTATTATTTTGTGAAAGGTTTATTGCAGGTAGTCATTGATACATCTGAAGTTACGCAAGTTTGAAGTAGCAAAGGAGGGTTGACGAAGAAAATATCAGAGTTTTAGAAAAACCCTAGTTTCTAAAGTGTACGCGGGCTACAATGGAGGAGGTAGCATACATACGCGGGATCCAGTGGAGGAGTTAGTGTACATATGCAAGTTGTAGAAGGGAAAGTCGTGTACAACTGAAAAGGTCATGAAAGCTTGAGTAGATGATGGTTCCAGGTCCTTGAAGTATGAAGCAAGTTCCTAGGTCAACATTCTATAGGATCATATCATCTACATAAGTTATGGTATGGTTACATGTTTTGTTTTGATTCCTATATATGCTTATGGTATAGTGAATTCCTGAGGCATACTTGGTATGGTTTTTGTGATATCTGGATATGGTATATGTTGGTTGGTCAGTTGGTTGAGTGAGAAACACTCTTATGTATGGTACAATTCTGATATAGTTGAGGGATATCTATGTTGTATGATGATGTATGCATGAGGTACATGCATAGGTTGCTGGATATGATTCATTGATGACATGGTACATAAGGAAAAGGTTGGCTGTAGTGACATGTTACAGGTGGATGTGACAGAGGCTGCGAAGGTATGAAGAGATGAAAGTTTCATAGTTTCAGAAAACTAGTAACCCTAGTTTTCTGAGGTTGTACACGGGCTACAAAAGGACAGGTAGCATATATATGTAGGATAAAAGAGGAAAAGGCACGCACATACACATTTTTCACTATATACAAGCCATGAACCTATAGATAATATTTTATAGATATTTTTATGTCTACAAGTCGAGTCTTGTACTTGAGGGTTGGAATCCTCATATCTCAATTGGTGCTAAGATCTGCAAGCTAGGTATTGTACTTGAGAATTGGTACTCACTTGGATTTGGTGCTCTTTTCAGTTGGTGCTAATAAACCCTACATATTTTATTCTTCATGTAAAAACATAATACAAAAAGCTTACACATATGTCTGGTGTTCTTTGTGTTCATTATGGTGATGGTTTATAGTTTTATATTATTGATGTATGTTGTTGATATATGAAAGTAGCTAATTGTGAATGAATAACAATGTTTGATTTGGTTGGTAACTAAAGGAAGAAAGAGTTGTAAAAAGAGCCACACACTGATCCATCCCCCCTCTCACTGTGGTTGGTATGTCCAACAAAACCTTTTTTCAATGAAGTGGTTAATATGAATTAAATGGAAATTACCTTAAGAAATATGTTATTGCTAACGACCTTTTCATAAAAGAAAAAGGAAATACCAACCCGTGATTTCATCAACCTGCGAACCCATCGTGACTCAAAAATTGGCTAAGTGTTATTTGATAATAAGAGTGGAGAGTGTATCATTAAAAGAACTAAGTATTATGATTGGTCGGTCTCACTTGCATACAATGGAACATTACAAAAATTGAAGACCCACGAGCCTGCCCTGACATTAGATATCAAGAAAAAAAACTAAGTATAGAGAAAAATGTAGATCACATAAGAAAAGGTTCATTTTAGTAACGATGGAGAAAACAGACTCATGAAGAAGAAAGAGGGTCACATCTCAATTCCACTAACCCGCGAACCCATCATGATGAAAAGAAACTTGAAAAGTGACTAAGTCATAGTGAAATATGTGGGCGGCGGAAAAATGGAAGTATAATTTGTATAACACAAAATTTTGATAAAGAGAGTTGTGAACCCGCTATGAGACAATAATTTTTCTAAGTAAAGAAAATAATTAAAAGGGTAAGACTAGGTTATATACAAGTCAACACTCATCAGTATCCATAAATGATATGGGAGGTAGCTTTATGAGATCTTAGAGAAACCATCTCGTGAGAAGAGGGGACATCCCATTGGACTCTGACTGTACCAAAAACCCTATCGATTAGGAGTGGCTGCAAAATTTTCCCTTCCCTCCATAGAGCCTTCAACTTGCCATATTCATGATCATGTCTTATCACTGGATATTAATCATTTCCTTGGCCTCTACCTACTCCTCCATGAGATCATCACTTGTGTATTTACTAAGAATCTCTCATTTATTCTTCCCCACCACCATGTGCTCGATCTCTTTCTCATCCAAAAGGGGTGCATAGGAAAAAAATCTCGCTCTCTCTACTACTAGTTTCCCTTGTCTCACTCTCCCATTAATTTGGCCACATCCTCTTCCTCGAATAGGACCAAATTAATAAAAACGACCTCCCCACTCTTGACCATCAACTTGGTCTCCCTCTTGATAGAATCGATCCTTTGTTATTCCCTTAGCGCTCTGGTCAACATCTCCTCCTCCATGGTCTGCTTGAATTTCTCCAAGTTACCGTCCTCATCATCCCTATAGCCATAATAACTGACATCAATTCACTTGTAAATATCATACCTATACCTCCTCTTCTTCTCTTTGGGGGGCTTATCGTATAGCTCTTTGATTTCGAGGAGGAATTTCCCAACCCCACTTGTACAATTGGTTGTTGGAATATGGCCTTGGTTATTCAGATCAACCTGTTGTACTCTTTGATGCTGATGTTAACCTCCCATGCTACTATACCTCTTTCGATCTGATATTATGAGTAGAACAAAATGACTACAACTTATTAACAGGTGCTTAACACAAAATAATAGAGATACAGTAAAATTGGTTTTCTATTCAATAAGGAAATAAGTTGAAACTGTAAAATGCAACGAAAAACAAGCTTGTTGGAATGGTAGTGGCTTATCTCTGAGAAGAGATGTGACTACTGTGCTCATTCACAAGAAGATGATTACAATGAGGCTCTAAAGGCCTTTTTTACAATAAATAGGAATGCCAAAAACCCTATACATCCAAAAACCTAACCCTAGGAGATGAAGCACCAAAAGTCATTTGGGCCCCGTTTGGATAAGTTAATACATCACTTCCTGGGGTCATAACTTTTGCATATGATCTCTGTTTTAGGCGCATGATAGCCCATTGGAAAGGTATCATCGACGAGATTCATTTTGGGGGAAACATCAAAGAAAATTACATTTTTCTCCCCTTTTTCCAAAAAAAACGTCATTTAGGGCCTCAAAATGGCAATGGAAGTTTCAAGACCCGAAAAACTGCTAAAAATAGTAAATCACCAAACTTGCCAAAAAATTGTTTTGAGCGAGTTGGAAATGGTGGGTGGCCATCGATGTCCACCTAGATAAATCCTACCTTCTTAGTAAGAAATGGTATCCATTGTGTTGATTTCCCCCATCAGATGAGGAAATTTCTACCGAATTTGGCCTTGGGTGAGCCACTTGCCTTAGTGCAGGAGTTGCCCTGCTTTGACGACTCGATAACACTAGATCCTTTGCTATAAAGTGCCCCTGATCTGTGTGTCCACAATTTGATCACTATATGTTTGTTGTATGCATTCAGGGTTGAGCTCTGTTGGTGTCAGTTGTTCTGCTACTTTTGAGGTGTCCAAAAATGGCGGGAAATAAGGGCGAAGGAGATCCACGTTGAACACTGGGTGCAGGCCAAGGAAAGGAGGATTGTTGAGATGAAAATAATTATCCCCCATTGCCTTGGTTATGGTTTACAGCCCATAATGGAGTGGGAGAAGGTTCCAATGGGGTATTCTAAGGCACTCTTTCTGCAAGTGCAACCAAACTTTTTCGCCCACCTGAAACTTATGTGCCACCCAATGTTGATCATGGCACTTCTTGTACTTGTCATTGGACTTCTGTAGGATATCTTGAACCTGTTGGAATATGTGTTGGATCCTCTCAATGAACTGGGTTTCCTTGTCAACTTCAGCTGGAGCAGGAGATGAGTCGGTCAAGGTGACCACAAGGGGAAGTGCAACATCTATGGGACCCAATGGCTGGAATCCCAACCCCACCTGAAAGGGGTTGTGGTTGGTTGAGCTATGTAGGGCTCGGGTGTAGCTATGTTGGACATAGGGAAGGATCTCATCCCATGTGCAAGGGTTCTTGGAATTATACATGCGAAGTATATGCATAATCATTCGATTTACGACCTCAGTTTAGCCATCTGTCTGGGGGTGGAAGGTCATGGATTTGGTGAGCTTGGTGTCCAGTAGTGACCAGAGACTCGACCAGAATGTGATGATAAATCGACTGTCCCGATATGAGACAATGGTTTGTGGGATTCCAAAATGTACCCAGACTCGTTCAAAGAAGAGCTTGGCAATGGCCTCTATTGTGATGCTCTTCTTGCAGGCAACCAGAATTGCCATCTTAGAAAAGAGATCAACAACCACAAAAACACAGTCATTTCCCTACTTGGTGGATGGGAGGCCCGGCATGTATTCCATTGAGATGGATTCCCATGGTCTGTCAGGAGTAGGAAGAGGGGTGTACAGGCCAGTAGAAATGTTTCTGTAGCATCGCCATTGTATTTTCGACACCGAAGTGTCCTGCCACACGAATTTAGTGGTCTTCCCATATCAACTTCGCTCACTTGCTTGATGGAACACAGATATGGCCTAGATGACACAACAACCCATCTTGAAGATGGAAATTATCCACAACTGCATTTGCACCCAACATTTGGTAGGTGGTGGTGAAGTCAGGGTCTGTCTCATAGAGTTGGGGCCATCCAGAGGTCTCATGGTCAATGTTACACGTCAAAATTGCTAGGTGTCGCATTGTCCCTATCAATCGTCGTAAGTGTCGCATCTTCCCTACAACTTTCGCAAGTGTCGCAAGTTGGTAATTAGTGTCGCAAACGATGTTCAGACATGATGCCATGATAATGACACTAAGGAGGTACTTATAACATCTCACATGACTGATTTGAAGGAGGAGAACTGGTTTACTGGAATCAAATAGCTCTTGACACCTGAAAGAGACCCCGAAACACTGGTTTGGAGGGGGAACACTCCCCTATTTTAGCTGCAGAAGCGTTGGCGCTCCCCTATCATGCTTTAGGGAGCGTTATAATGCCCCTCAGGCCCTTCTAGAGGAGCGCTGCTCATCTTGAGAGAACTGGCGCTTTCCCAAGGCTTACCAGGGAGCGCTACAACGCTCTGATGCCCTTTCTGAGGGAGCGCTCCCTATTCTGGGTCAGTTGTTAGCCCGTTGAGGAGAATAAGGGGAGGATAATTCGAGATTAGGAGGCAGTTGTGCTCGAATTCTCGGTTTCATCAAAATATCCCTGATCTAAGGAGAAGGTTCCCAACTGGTTCTAAACATAACTCAAGAGGTTAGGCCCCTCCCAACCTATATAAATAGGTTCTATGATGGTGGAAAGGGGGAGGAAGAATTGAACATATGAAACTTATGATCTTGGAGGAAACTTACAGTCAGCCAAAGGAGAGTGATCAGTGAAGCTGTTGTTATCCAGGTTGTCGATCTTTCAGGCAAGGGTCAGACGAAGAGGACTTGACGAAGCTGTCGCATTCGCATCTACGATTGTAAGTACTGTTGTTGTTATTCTCATTAATATGACACGCTTGGCCTGTTTCTTTCTAGTTTGTGTCTGATGTTACATGAACTTGTCATTTATTGATAGATCTGTTTTCAAGCTAATGTCAATAGAGTAGGAAGTGGTCGTATCTTGTTTTGTCCATAGACCTCAGCGAGGAGCAAAGGATTGGAGTGCAACTCAGAGCGTGCAGGGACAAACGTCGATTAAAAGATACTTATGTTATCCTCCCTTCTCATGCATTAGTTTAGATAGATTTGAAAGGAATTCAGTTTCCACGTTAAGCATTTTTCTGTCTAGGGTTAAGGTCAAGCCTTAGAGGTGATCTACTTGTCCGCAGGGAGATTTTCCTACAACAGAAGCTGGCGACTCCACTGGGGAGATAGCCTCGAATCGAAACCTCTTGTTTGGATTTTTCTCCTCATTGACCTTGTTCTGTCCCTTGATTGTTTCAGACCTGGTTCACCCCTCTTTGATTAGTTTCATGAGCTGATTGGATCCTTACCTTGTCACATCCAGCATACTTGTCAAGCTCAGATCTCAATTTTTGAATTTTTTTGACATTTCTGGGACTTTTAGACCCTGGCACCCCTGACCTAGTGTCAACAGAGCGCCAGCGCTCCTAATAGCCTTACACAAAGTGATATAATTCTCTTTGCCCTTGGAAACAGAGCGCCAGCCCCCTTTTGGCCAAAAAACCCTCCACAATTGCATTTTTTAGGGTTTGCCTCTGTGGCTCTTTTGCTGAGTGATCTAGTGAGTCAATTTTTCTTCCTTATCTAGCCTTGACATCTGTCTTTTTGAAGAATAAATACCTTGTTGATCAGATCTTGTAGCCTTCTTCGCCATTTTTCATTGAGTTTTTCTGTTGAGTAAAGCTTGGAACCTATGCATTGCTTTTCTCTTCTCTACAGTTGACCAAAAAACCCTGGTGAAGGTCATCAAAGATCTACATACCTCTGTATTTTGTTTTCAGTCGAGGTCATTGTTCTTCAAATCTCTCTTTTGGGTGTGAAGTTTTCTTTTTCTTTGATTGTTTCTTTTCTTTCGTTTTTGTTTTGATTGCTACGAAGGGTGTATTGTTTGTGTGACTTTTGCTTATGCTAGTTTGGTTTTCATTTATACCAAGAAGATAATTAGCAAAGATAAGCATTGTGTTGTATTGATCATCATCCATACGCAAACATTTAAAGATATTTTCATGATTGGTCGAGCATATTAGAAGGCATTTAAAAGTTTTTGTGTTACATCAGGATTTGATTGAGAAAAGAATTGTTTGAAGGCATTCTGTAGTTGTGCTTGTTAGTGAAAGAAATCTCTCTCTCCCTTAGCTAGATGTTCATCGAAAGGAAATGACTGTTTATCATGATCGATGCATTCTTTGGGTCTGAGTCATAATTCCATTTGTTTCACTTCCATGCACCCCTTTGCGTAAAATACAACCATAAAAATCAACGCTAATTAAAATTTATCTAGAAATTTTTCTTTGCTAGAATCCTCCACCAACAGTAGAATAGGTGTAGTACTTTGGATTAGGCTGTGAGCATAACTCTCCAAAGTTGTCAAAACAAACATTAGTAT